>JAVSBS010020375.1:21455-32025 GCA_033124195.1 Coracias cyanogaster | reverse complement strand
AGTGCAGGGTTTGTATCAAGATTGTCTTTTATTGAAAGCAAGTAGCAACAATTGACTCATGGATAAATGTAACAAAATACAAAACAAAAAGAGTGCATCCTGCCAGAAATTGCTACTTTTTCCTTAGGCTTTCTTCTTGCCAGTATTTTAGCTTGGATACATTTGAAGATTTTCTTTTTATTATTATTAACTCAGCTGGAGTTCAGCAAAGACCAAGATTATTTTAACATAGTCAATACTTTTTTTTTTAAAGATACTTTTTGCGGAGAATATTGGCTGCTATTCCATTTTTTAAATCTTCAAAAACACTCATGATTCTTTGCCAAAGCCATCAAAGCCAGAATTTCCATGGATGCACCAATACTGTTGCAATACTAACTCATGCTTTGAGCTTGACAAGTCTTGCAATCAAATCAACATTGAACAGTAAGGTTTTGGTGGGAAATGCCCATGAAAGCCTCAGGCACTACAGAAAGTGCTCCTGACACCTAGCAAGCTGTATGTTCCACTGCAGTCAGTGCCTTCTGAATACTCCAGGATGATATTAGTGTTGCTAGCTCCTAGGATACTGATTCTTCATCTAAGTAGCAAACAGAGGCCCCACTTACAGAATGTAAGTACATATGCATATATAATGAACTACTATTTTTGAAAATTAGCTTTTTAAAAACAGCTACTAACTATAATGCAGGAAGACTGCACACGTTTATAAGGAGGAAGCAAACAAAAACAACCAAAAACCACCTTGTGATCACTTTAGTTCATGTCACATCACAGAAGCAAGAAACAACCTCTGTATTGGTGGACTACATGCAACAGAACAAGCAAACCAAGAAGCAACACAGATTTTCCAAACTGCAGATTCTGTAAATGTAACTGTCCAGTACAAACTCCAGCTTAACAGATCCCAGCAACATGAAATAAACCTTACAAATTCCTCTAAGATTTACTGGATCACCTCAATGCAGAAAACACTAGTACGGCCAGCTAACAAAGATGATTGACAGAACTGATAGGCTTTCAGAGACTGATGGAACTCATCTTCCATATATTTCATGTATTTTCCTATTCTTTCAAAAAGAACCTTTTAATGTCTGAATCTTTAGGGCCTCCCTATCAAGCTCAACACTTCCATCACAGCTGATGTCTTCTATTGTTGTTTCCTTAGGACACATTAATTAGTGTAAGGTTAGGGCACTTTTAGGTTTTCCTCCAACAGTGTATGATTTATCTTCAAAGACTGTGTTGCCTATGTCCACCTGAAGGCCTGCAAGGAAGGATGGGCCTTGAAATGTCGAAGCGGATAATTCACATTTTGGATGGCCCTCAGCGTGCACTTTACGCCTCTCTGGTAAAATGGGAGTAACAGCACTTCTGTATCTCATGGAGATACTAATAAATTAAGTATACTAAAGGCTGAGAGCAAGTTCTACAGGACCAACAATCACCCTGTGTAGAGAAGTTACTTTCAAAGCACCTCTGCCTGGCAACCCCCATTTCAATGCTTTATGTACTTGCTGGCAAAACCTAATATAAAGCCTGCACAAAAAGTATCTTAAAATATAGCCAGGGAGCACACAGGGGATCGCATGATCTTTGTTAGGAAGAAGTCTGGATAATTCAAACGGGCTCTAGGAGCGCATATAGATATATACTTTGGGATACTCACTGGCGCTAAGCCTGAACTCTGAACCTCCTAAAGCCTCTGCTGTCACTGCCAGACAGGAGAAACCTTTATGGTAAACTTTAAAACAGAGGTAAGGATCCTCAGAGGCATCTCAGAGAATCATCAATGTAAGTGTCCTCCACAGACATGCCTCCTATCACAAACAAACTGATGCAAAGGCAAAAGAAAAGGGAGAAAGTAAGCTCTTTAGAATAGATTTCTGTACCTTTTACAATCTGTCTTCATTCTTGGCAAATTAGCTCAAACTGCACTGCCTTGTGTGCTACAATGACCATTCCCCAACAGATTACCAATTGATGAAAGGACAAGTAGTCAGAGCCTTGCCGGAGCACATTTCAGTGATGTTTTCTGGGGCAAGTAAGTTAGATTTAGTGCTCAGAGGATAGGAAGATTGACAAATGATTTCTGGGAATGAGGGTTTTGATGGGGGAAAAATAATAGCCCAAGCCAAGGAGCAGTCAGAAATAGGGCACAGTGCAGTTAGCCACAAGGTTTAATTCTTGAGTGACAGTGGAGTCCCTGTCACCACTTTTTCCCTCCCTTTCTCCAGCTGGTTCCCTGTTGGGTCATCCCAGCCATCCCATCCCATCCCTCACACTGTTACTTGCAAGGCCTCAAGGCCTGTCATCACTAGAGAGGCAAACTAGCACATCCCTCCCTCCGGCCTGCCTGGCAATACAGTATGTTTATCATTTCCATGCCCAACAAAATGACAGCTGTTAGCAGACCCTGAGAGGAAGGAGGAATGGCTGCAGGACATGTTCTGCTCCATGACTGTTTAGAGATTAAGAATATATCCAGGCCAGGACCTCTAATCACAAACCTCCCCATTTCCTGTTTTAGATTCTAGCTAAGAAAAAAGCCAAGTATCTCAGCCTCACTCAAACACAGTCTTTGACCAGGACTGAGTAGAGATCTTCAATACTGCTGACATTAGGGTAGGTGGAAAAAGTGTTTTCTCCAGACATTTCCACTGGATTGTTTCAGTAGTGCTCATGGAACAAAAACAGCTGAGAGAAAATACTTGCTTTGAAAGGAGGACACCACTCTTCCCATCTCAGTTCCTTTCCTTCTACTTTATCCAGTTTAGAGGACTTGTGTGATTCTGGGATCCACACTGCGTTTCAGGTCCTACATTCTTCTGGAGAAAGACCATAAGGAAATTAGCCAATCAAGTCAATAAAGCCCAAACCTAAGGAGGACTTGCTATTTTTTTCTCCTTCTTTTTAAGCACTCAGGGAAGGAAAAGAAGGGTGATTTTTCTGAGCAGAATTCTGTGGTTTGAGAGAGAGTGGAAATCAAATTTCCAAATTTTTGTTCTACTAGAAATCCTCTAAGGAGGGATATTTCTTCAATGGAGCAGCAAGAGCATTTTTGAACTTCCAAGGAAGGTAACAGGGAAATACCAACAGCTTCTGAAGTCAGAAACAGATGAAGATTAAACTGAAGTGGGGAAAAAATGCTATATTTAAAGTAAAATAAAACTGAGAAACTCAGAGATCTAGAATTTGGCCACACAGATAAATTCTTCAAGGCAGCAAGTTACTATTTATCAACCACTTCATACTATCTTGCACAGGCACTTTCCTTAAATAAGTGTAACATAATTTAAGGTATCTTTCCTTCAGGAAAAGAGAGCTAAAGTACCTTCCATTGACAAGAGGTGCTGCAGGTTAAGAGTGTGCATATGGTTACTCACAACTGAGCAGCTGACACATAGTGATTTGTTAATCTCTAGGAATTTATCCTGATGCCAAAGCCCCGAGGCCCAGTGCCCCCATGAACACCTCTGCTCCTATCCATGGACTCTTTAAAGAGCTGAAACAACAACATCACAATAATCTGTCTCCTAACAGAATCAGAGACATTTATGCACCTCAGAAGCAATGACTGTACACATGGAAGGGAACTTGTAAAATTTGGAAAAATCTTGGCAAGGAAATACTGTCTGTCCAGCCATCCCCATACCGTGCTGTGTGAATGACTGCCTTACCTGCCCGGAACGGTTCTGTTAGTCACGCCAGCTGATCAGAATACAGAACCCCATGATTGCTGCTGCTGCCTAACTTGTCCTCCATTTACAGACACGCATGCACAGCACAGTCAAATTCTACTGCAAGGAGATCATGGGGCAGGCTCTCAGCTCATGCAAATCATCAAAACTCCCTGTACTCCAGTTAGACTCTTCAGGTAATGAAGTGCAGCGATTGACACAAACGAGGGCCTAGCATTGAATGTTTAGGCAAACACTGTGTAGCTGATGGGGGAAGAATTTGATGTTATGTTCTTGATAGGGACTAAAGAGTGCTTTCAACCTCAAAGCAGACACCATCTTAGCTAAGCTAAATGGTTCATCCATGGGCTAAAAGCATCCACCAAGTTTTCCACTTTTCAGAAAATTATTTCAATAATTTTTCAGCATCCAAGCATGGGGTGTGGAAGGAGACTGCAAGAAACATTTCAAAGAATCATAGAATCATTAAGACTGGAAAAGACCTCTAAGTCCAACTGTCAACCTTGCTCTTGACATATCTTGCTCTACAGAAGCAGTGAGAGACTAATGGGAGAAGATTCCCTTTTTCTTCTTTAAATAACTAGATAGAAAATGAGGCATAACGTTTAGCATTATGCAAAGATGCATTTCTTCAAATATGGAACTTAAATGCTTAATAATTGTCAGATGAAAAAAATCACATAGCTGCTTCCCACAACTGAGGAGAAGGACATAAACATTTATGCTGACTTGCTTTGCCTATGCATCAAACATGATGGTGTTTGGGCATTCAGACAAAGCCCGGACAATGAAGGGAAAGAGCGACAGTGGCTGTTCTGGGAAGGACTGGCCTATCTGGCTTTTGGTGAGCCATGAAATGCTCCTCAGCCCCAGAAACCTGAAAGTACAAATGAGGCAATAATCTTTTCATAGGGAAACTTTCTTCCTAGCTCCTTTGCTTAAAGGTTATATGTAGAGCCACAAGGTTTCATATCCATCCCACAATTCACATCAGCTGGCAATCAGGTACATTTCTAATACTAACAAAAGTGTGTTACATCCATAAAGTTAGAAAAAGCTCTGTGTGATCCCTGATGCCTGCAGACTTTGTCTTGGCCATTAAATGTGTTATCAGACCAGGGAGGAGAGGAAGGAAAGGAGAAAGGATCCATCCACGTTTGTTTTCAAATTCCTAGGAAAAACGGATTTGAAATTTGGGGGAAAAAAGCAGAAAAAAAAGGAAACAAATGTGGTTTTGGAATTCCTAATTCCTTTCACACAAATTGACTCCAATTCCTTTTGCAGAAACACTCAATTTTACAACCAACAAGTAATTCGGCTTATACTTCTTATCTGCACATTGCACAGTCTCAAGCGACTCCTGACTGCTCAGGTTCTGTGACTTCTCTGGAGTCTGTGTTAAATAGACTGAGGTGAAGGGTCATATACTATCAATCGAGCAAAAATGAAACACTGAATCAAACAAATCAGGCCTTTGTAAAGGCAAAGACAGGTTTGCTTACCCAGGTTCAGACAGAAACATAAGCTCTTCACATTCCAGGACAGCCTCTCAGTATTTTCCATTTTCATTTACATACCTTATAAAAATAGCCAACGTTTCATGATGTATACTCATAGGAGTTCGTCCCTGAGGACAGATGCAATTTTTGTTTACACAGAAAACCTGTCATAGGCACTGGGGGTATATGAGCATTACTGTTAGCTGTTTGAGTTGTGTCCAAAGAAAAAAATTAACTTGGTAATTAAAAAAACAAATCCTGCCTGAGGCTAGGCAAAGAAACCAAACAACAGCGGAGTAGATGCTCTGTACTGGGGAAAGGAGCATACTGCTTAGTGTGGCATCTGGCAGAGTCATGATAAGCACAAAATAGAGCTGCCTACAGAAAATGGCAAAATAAAAAAAAAAAAAAAAATTACAGGGAAAGCAGTAAAACACACAAAGAACAAAATGTGCCCTTAAACTCAGCACGGTTTAAGTGCACCTGGAGTCCCTTCAAATATTCCGCCTTCACCCAAAAAGTCCCACAGAGACAAACTCACTCATTTTTCACATTCCTCCAGGTAGTTCCACCACCAGTGTAACAGGATGGTGCTTTACATCCCGCACAGAACCAATAACTCTCAGCACTTATTGATGACAACATGAAAGTTAGTAACAATTTCTGACAGATGGTGTCTGTTAAGAAGCAATCAGCATTGAAGCTCCATTGCAGCAAGTACTGCACAACATACTCTGCAATCTAAGAGACACCAAAAAAAGAACAATCTGGAGATGCAACACAAGCAAATGTCCTGCTCTGCACTTCTGGAATCTTTTAAATATAAATTTTAAAAGGTTCAAGGAACTCCTTATACCAGCAAAATGTTCCAAATGCATAGCAGCTCCTGGATTAACCCAAAATCTGTGATGCAAAAAAAAAAAAAAGCAAAAGATTTTTCCTTCCCATTCTGTAATCTATTTAGTATCTAAAGAACAGCCTTGATATGTCACTCACCATATTATTGACTTCATTACAGGTCATAAAACATGTCTCCTTGCAAGACAGGACTGCACCAAGTAAAATACTTTCTTAAAGCAAAATGGGACATTACAAGCTCTTGAAATATGACGAGCTATTCCAGCAGTATCTGCTAATGTACCAAAATGTCAGCTCTCTGCACTGCTTTATATGGAACTCCTCAACAGACCCTCTGTAACTCAAAAAACAGAATAAAATAATTTATGTTCCTTGTGTATCTATTGGCAATAATACTTACACAATTTTAATGAATTTGCTGGTAAATCAATAGCTCTGTTTCTGTTCTGCATTACAAGTATTACTGCATGTCAAATAAATCATTGTAATGAAGTTTGATGAGCAAAGGGTTTGATGGTGGTGTTCCATAATTATAAACATCAGCAGTAAGACTTTTTCAAATCATGAAAAGAAAAGTGCTTTGATGATGGCAAGTAAATTCCCTGATTAAAATTACTTTAGACATTTCAGGCAATGGAAGTCTTCAAATATGGCCCTGACCCTTGCTCTTCAAAATACATCTCTTCATTAGTAAATTGCATTACATTTAATCATCAAATAATAAAAAGACACTGAACATCACAAAAAGCCACAGTACAGAGTTGATTTATTTATGCAAATTTTAGAGATGCAGTTGCTCAAACTATTTTGAAGGTATCCCACCTCTAAGAAAAGAGCCATATCAACCTGATGGAAGTATTTGTTTCCTTCATATGGAAAGAATCAAAGGACTGAAAAAATAAAGTATCAGCTGGAACAGACATCCCATTATCGAGACTATAAACCATGATTTATTTTCAAGTTTCTCCTCGACACAAGCATTATAAATTTAAAACTCTAGCTAACATTGGATCAGGTGCAAGACTCAACAGAAGTAAAAATCACATTCACCACTTAAGCAGTATTTCATCAGATCCCTCCCATCTGCATATCAAATGAACTCCTGAATGTCTCATATGCATGAAGAAACCAGCTGACCCAACTAAATAGCTCTGGCTGGTGTCTCCATCAAAGAATAATAGCAAGCCAACCTGGACAGTAACATCAGAACAGATGTGCAAATTGACTGCTTGGAAATAAACAGGGTTTAAGTCATCATCCAACAGAAAAAAAAAATTTTAAAGGGCTTTTACAGAACAAATTTTAATTTTTGTCACTTCATTACATCCTGAAATACTTCTATGTATTCTCGGTTATTATGTTTATTGTTCTTGGTTACAACAATAAACTCCAACTACACACCAAAGAGATTTTCCTAAACTCACAATAACATGAAACATTCCCACTGCTTCTCCCTCCCAGTATTTGTCCACGCCTCTAACCTTGCAGGCTGGAACTGAGGACACTTTGGAAATGGCACAGCAATAGAGCTGTTATTTCTAACCCTACTCCAAGACTGATCATGAGACTTCAAGGATCTGACAAACTGCACATGCTGGGGATGCAGTTGCCCTCTGCTGCATTAGCTCAACCAGCACCTCTGCAGGCTCAAAGAACTAGGAGCAACCGAAACCTAACCCAGAGACTTGCATTCAGGAATGCCTTCTCCTTCACCCTTCTGATTCAGAAAGGCAATACAGGAACTCACCACTCCTCTGGCTTTGTATCTTCCTTAGAGGTCCCTCTGAGATTTGAGCAAGGACATGAGCAAATGTCTCCTGAAAGCAGCATTATATACACAGTGATGATAGAGTAACACTCCATAGAATAGAATCCTAGAATTGTTTTGGTTGGACCAATTAAAGGTTGGATGACCTTTAAGGTCATCAAGTCCAACCGTTAACCCAGCATTGCCAGGTCACCAATAAACCATGTCCTTCAGCACCACATCTACACATCTTTTAAATACCTCCAGGGATGGTAATTCCACCACTTCTCTGGACAGTCTATTCCAGTGCTTTACAATCCTTTTGGTGACAAATTTTTCCTAATATCCCACCTAAACCACCTCAGTGCAACTTGAGGCCGTTTCCTCTTGTCCTACCACTTGTTACTTGGGAAAACAGACCCACCCCCACCTAGCTACAACGTCCTTTCAGGGAGTTGTAGAGAGTGAGAAGGTCTCTCCTCCACCTTCTTTTCTACAGGCTAAACAACCTCAGTACATGAAGCGAAGCTTGAAAGAGAATGCAGCTTTCCTGCTGAGAAGGGGCTCCAGGGAGCTTTTTTACTAGCCATCAGCTGGAGGGGAAAAACAACCTATGAGAGAATGCAGTTGCATATAAAAGACAGTATCTGTCGTCTGTCATGAATGCGTACCCCTCTGATCTTCAGCTGTATTTCAAAGATGCAAAAAGGTATTAAATGTTTATTCTGAGTTGTTCCCCAAGCTGTATGTCTAGAAGGTTTCATTCTAGAATAGTTGCAAAGCCAGCCTAACACCAGCCTTAAGGATGGTGCTATAGCTGGAAAAGTGGAAGGATGTTGCTCATTCCTAAGAACACTTCAGGTTCCATTCTACTCAGCGGACATAATCCAACCATAGGAAAACCAGAAGACATTTTCTAGCATAGAATTCAGAACACATCAGTACAGAAGTTAGAGACATTCTTCTCACAGATGAAACATGAATGACAACCAACCTCACTTCAGAGCGCAGAACATACATCGAACTTGCAGCAGCCCTATCAAGACAATAAAAGATATATGCTGGGTTTGTGGCATGAATTCCCTATCACTGACTGCAGATATGATTCAAGTAACCAAATAGAAACCAGTACTCATAAATGGGACCAGATAGATGGAGGAAAGCAAATATTCAGGGATCAGCTGAGATGCTGATCCCTGAACGTTCATCCCTGGGATGCTCAACTAAAGGAGGGAGAGATTTTGCTGGAGACAAGACTGGCCCTGCGACTGAATGTGAAGGCATGGCAGGCAGCGCATTCCAAATGGTGAGGGCGGCAGATTGGAAGGGATCAACAAAAAAGAGTCTGGTGCTTTGGCTGCCAGAAAACACTGGAAATATATTTTTAAATACCTTTAACTTGGCTCCTTTTTTTCTCCAATCAGTAATACCAGTACAATGAGACAAACTAAACCAGCTGCCTACATTGCCACATCCAAGGCGTTCTGCAGAGATCACGTCAGAGAGTAAGTGGGCCAAATCCAGAGGTGAGTATAATCAAGGCCACAGGAAATCTGTGGTGGTGTGACTTACGTCTCCTCCATCAGTGGGCTGTATGTCATCTCCACTCAGACTCCCTCCAGCCTGGTCTATGCTTATCTGTAGCTAACACACATCCGCATACTCCTCATGCTCCACCTCTGAATTTGGCTCTCTGTGTACACCATAGAAAGGTTTGGGTTGGAAGGGACCTAGTTCCAACCACCCTGCCACGGACAGGAACACCTTCTGGGTTAGTCCCAACTTCTGCCAAGTAAAAGGGAAATCTTACAGTTTTCCCAAGGAAAAGGTCCCAAGGACCTTTTAGTACATAATCCAGTGGTACCCAGCTGCTGCCTAGTGCAGTTTCTCAGAGTTTACAGGTAGCCACTCTCCTTGTGTACCAGATCCAAACCTTTCCATTCACCCTCATGAGATTGTGTAATGCTAACTGAAACTCATCACAACCTCTTATGCTCTGCTTCCAACATCCAGAATTGTTTTAAGTAGCACCCAAATGTTAGCCAAGTGAGCTAACATTTTCCTTTGAACCCATAAGCCTTTAGAAAGGTTGGTAAAATTTTATACAGTATAGAAGCGTGGTGTGCTTGCTACTTAACAATCCAGTTCTGTGCTGGATCTGTCACCACTACAGTAAAAAGTTTAAGTGTATAGTGTGCTTATAATAAATACTTTGCACAAAATTATTCATTCCACAGATGGGCAAAGGGGGCTTTAATGCACACTTTGTTTGCAGAACGCTATATAAACCCTGCTAGTTACAGGCAAGAATATGGAAGTCGTTTTGTTCTATTAAATAAAGGAAACAAGGTTCTTGTTTTAAAATTAATTCAATGAAAACTATTAAGTAGCTGGCTGTGAATGCTTTGGGAATTTATATATCTACACACACATATACATTTTTACCTGATACTAATTTCCTTCCCCCCTTAGCTCTTAAACGAACACACTGTTAACCACATCATTTCCAAGGAACTCTGCAAGGGAAGAGCTTGCAAGTCCAGGCAGCATGGTCGCTTTCACTACACCATTGCAGCCCTACACCGAATCTTCCAGCAGGCACAAAGGAAGCATAAGCCAGAGAATTTTCTCCCAACAGATGCAGTTTGATCTCTCCCATAGTCACGCTGACCCGTCTGGATGCGTTACTGTGTAACCTGCCCTAGATTCTATGGTCCTGCTTGGCAGGGGGGTTGGACTCGATGATCTCCAGAGGTCCCTTCCAA
>JAVSBS010020375.1:0-16703 GCA_033124195.1 Coracias cyanogaster | reverse complement strand
GTGGCAGAAGACTCTACACGTCAGGACAGCTTGATAGGACAGTCATAATACTTGTAATTCCCTGAGATCTTTTATCTTGCACATCTCAGATGAACTCTAATGGTATCACCTGGCAAGAAGCCAAAGGAGCTCTGCTACTAAACCAGCATGATAAGATCAGCAAAGAGTAGAGGAAATGCCAACAAAAATCTCCCACTTTTGTTTGAATGAAAATCCAGGGAAATGAGTATGTCACTTGAGTTCCCCACTCAACAGTTTCAGTTCCTGACGGTCGGCCCCATCCTCCCTCAGTAACACTAGATCAATAAAAGAGCAGTGTTTTTTCTCTGAGTTGCTCTCCCATCCCACTGCTTGTCTATGAGACCTCAACTCCTTGGTGGAGTAGTAGATTATCATATAGCATAGCTTTCTAGGCAACTGTATTCATCACGTGCTGGAACTCACAATAGGAAGAATTCAAAGTTAATACTATTGCACCACTCACAGAAGATGCCATAAAAGGAGACCCACAGAAAGCATTAACTGTGTTACATTCAATGCCAGAAGACAGGGCACCAAATTCAGAGAGGTATTTGGGCACTGAGTTTCCAGTGACGTCAATGGGAATTAGGTGCCTAAATACTGCTCTGGATCAGACCTTTAGCAGAACTAATTTTAAGGCTTGATTTTTCAGTGATTCTACAGTTCCTGCTGAAGAGTTTCTTCCACACCTCCTTTGAGGAGTAAGTCCTTCAAAGGAATGCCTAGGAGACTCATTACACACTTGTCTTGCCTGAAAATAACCATCCAGTTCTCAAGACTGGACCTGGTAAATACATTAAAAACCCACCTTTTATGACATTCCTCAGGTGCCACTGCTTGGCTTCCTAGGAGCCATTTAACTTCATGACTCTCTAAGGCAGGATCCCTTCCCTACTACCAGGCATGTGGAGTAGCAATATAGAATCCTAGAATCATTTTGGTTGGAAAAAACCTTTAAAATCATGAAGCCCAACCATTAACCCAGCACCACCAACTCACCATTAAACCATGTTCTTCAGCACCACATCTATATGGTTTTAAACATCTCCGGGGATGGTGACTCCACCACTTCCCTGTGGAGTCTGTTCCAGTGCTTGACAACCCTTTCAGTGAAGAAACGTTTCCTAATATCCAACCTAAAGCACCCCTGGCACAGCTTGAGGCTGTTTCCTTTTGTCCTGTCACTATGATAGGAGGCATCTGACAGCTACTGCATTATGGAAGAACACCTGATAGACATTAGCAGCTCCTTAAAACTTACAGATTGTTTCCAATTAACATAGGCATCACTGAATTTCACTGGCTCTTAAAGCAAAACAACAAAAAAAAACCAAAGGAGAATCCTGTCCACACTAACATAAACCAAGAAAGGGATAAGGTTCTGTAACTGATCAGCTATAAAGCAATTGGACTGCACAAGCTCTTAGTGGGCACCAAAGGGTAATAACTTGCCCTGTTCAGAAATATAAATCAAAGATACCACCCAAAGGAAAGGGGAAGGAAAAAAAGGCCCTCGTGATGACAGTTCAGACTGAAATTAATTTGCCCACTTGCAGAAATTCTGAAAGTGTTTGCTCTTGATTTTTCATCCCCACCACACGGCAGCTGCTTTCTTCCAAAGCACACACTTGCACTGTTGTGGGCTGTTGGAGCAAGACAGCCAACGCTGCAAACAGACATGTCCCGCGGTGGCACTGCAAGCAAGGGGCGCAGCGGCCACACCACGGGGTGCACTGAGCCATAAGTACATACACAGACACAGACTTGTGTCTGGCCCAGGGACTGACTGGGGGGGTGAAGGTGTCACAAATATAAATCTCAGGCCAGGGAGCCAAAGAACTCAACCAAATTTTAGTCACATGGGTATCTCTCAGTTTCCCTTGGCTGCCTCAATCAACTATGGCCCAAAGTTGTAAAACCTGCCCACAGCTGCTCCGCTCACCCCCAACCCGATGTTTCACACTGTGACTTTATGCAGGCTTGTTTAGGTCTAACAAGGTCCTTATTTTTCTACAATGCAGGAAATAAGGAAACCAGCCATCAATTATTAGAAGCGCAGCAGATCTGAGCCGCGTGGCTGTAAAACAGATTTTTCTTTAATGAAACTGAGCTGGCATTTGCCAGAAATAACAAGTGCCCAAGACCAAAATGTAAATCAAAACTAAAGGAGAGTTTTCAAAACTTTGAATCATTGGTAGCAACAGACAAGCTCAGAAGGAGGTTGGTATGATTTTGGAATGTCTTAAAAATGTGTGACTAATATGACTTCTAAAGACATTATTTGTGAGTTAGTATTTCAGTCTCCCCACAGAAAGAAAACATCATGACCAGAGGGCCACAATGTTTGCTGTAATAACTGTGTTAGTATGTCACTATTGCCATGCTAGGAAGGAGGCTAAGAGCCTTTGTTTCTCTTTCAGAAAGCAAAGAAAGGGAACATATTAATGTTGAAAATCATCAGTACTGGGTACGAAGGAGGAAGATCACAGCTGTTACCCATTCCCCACATGTCCAGGTTTTAAACCCAGCACTTGGTTTTAGTTGGTCTCAGCCCAGGTCCTAGGAGACAGTAGGTTCCATCACAACATCTCTGAACAGAGACTAGTCTAGTCAAGGAGGAGTGGTGCTGTTTGCTGAAGAGTGAGACATAACAAGAGGAAAGAGAAGGTGGCTTTGGAGGAAACATTAGTTGCTAGCGATTGCCTTACCATAATTACTGTCAAAACTGTGTGACTCTGGTGTGGCAATGCTTCTCCTTCCCCAGCCTGCCCGCTACTCTTTGTCATGAAACCCAGAATGAGGCCCTAAATTTGGCCTCACTAGGCCCAAGGACAGCAATGCAGAGGGATGTGCAGCACCAGGTCTGGCAGCAGCAGATGGCTTGGAATTCAGTCCTTTACAGATTGCAAGTGGAAGCCGCTGGGATGGTCCAGCTTGTTCATCTTGTGACTCTATCATTGAATGCAATTGTCCATGGTTGAAATGAATCATTTCTTCCCTAGGAACACCCAAACCTGGTTCAGCAACTCCAAGTACCAGAGGATTTATCACATCCTTTGCTAACCTGTTCCAGGGTTAATTATATTTGCACTCAAAGCATGAGTCTTCCTTCTCATTTCATCCTTTTTGGTTTCCAGCCATGAGATGCCGTTCTGCATTTATGTGCCCCCAAAAGAACCCTTAGGTATCACAAATTTTCTCCTCTGGCACATCTCCAGAAAAAACCAGATTGCCTCTAATCTTCTATCAGTCCATCAGTACCACGTATGGGTCAGCATCTTCCAGTTCTTCTCCAACCCTTGGATTTTCCAAAGCTGTTTAAGGAAGTTTGGGCATTAATCTATCTTCCTGCAACTAGAGTTACACCTAACAGAAAGATAACATCACCTCCCTATGCTTTTTAATATCATATCAACTCATACTCCATTAGAAATTTATCTTCTCATACTAATTGAATATGCCATCCCAATCCTTTTCAGCGTCACTGCTTTCCCATCTACAAAACCAGTTTATATCCTCCATGTGAAGGTACAGTCTCATGTGTTTGACTGCATGAAAAGACTCCTTGTCCAGTTCCTAACTGTCCAGTTCCTGATCATTGCTTAAGAAATCCATGTCATATGCCAGTGAATTCCTAATTTTTATTTATTATTCCCTTAATCTGAAGCAACATAAAAACTTTACTGGCAGTGGTTTTCTATTTTCTGACAGGATTTTGGTAGAAAGTATTAGATAATGCTGGGAACAAAACTCAAACTTTCAGTGTTACATACTGTCACTGTACAAAGTATTGTTTGATGTGCATCCCAATTTCTATAGATAAATCGGTTTTTACTTCATTCAAAAGGCAATTTTGTTTTCTATACCGCTATTTTTCTGCCATCAACTTTGCACATGACAATTCCAAATGTATCCCAGAAGCTTAAGTCTAATTTGCTAACACATTTACCTCTGCCAGCCTCACTCTCAGGCTCGTTATAAAACAGGAACAAGCTTGGTGAACTCTTTTAAGAAGCAGAACAACTTCCTTCATCTGCTCTGTTAATGCAGATTTCTGCCACAACACACCCCCAGTTTTAAACAGTCTAAACTCCACCTGGACCATTAGGATGTAGATACGACCAAAAACTAAAGACCAATAGTGCTGAACAAATTCAGTATGGTCAGCTAATTTCCATATTTGGAAAACAGGATACATTGCGAATGAATAATAATAATAATTCAATGTGAGCCTAATTCAGTATCAATAAGGCTATTTCCTTCTTCAGAACAATGGTTGGCATTTTCTATCCCCAACAGGCAATAATTTGTTAGCAATGGCATGTCCCCAGAATGCCACAGAACATTTCACAACTGCTTTGCACATAAAAATCAATCATTTTCCATGCCCAGTTGTCCCATCACTGGCTCTCCCGGCTGCTGCTCTTAGAGTTCTAGAGTTCTTCACTCGGTCTGTTTTTGATTGTATGCCTTCCCTGTGCTTTCTTGACAAACAAATGAGTGGTCAGAAACACCAGTGTTAGACAAGGAGGGATTTGAATTTTGCTCAGTAAGAGAGGACAGAAGCCTGGAGTGTTATGGTTTGAGAGACCTCTTGTAACTCTTTATAGTGCCTAAGCAATTCAGTGTGGGAATTAAAAATGTCACAGGAAAGATGACCAGGCCCAAAGAGTTACATCCCACAGTAGTATTTCCATCCAGCCTGTCTTTAAAAACCCCAGTGACAAACAACTCAGAGCCTGCCTGAGTGCCATATGCCAAAAGCTAAATATACTCCTTGTTAATATCGTTCCTAGTGTTGAGCCCACATAACCCCTGTGGAAGAATAAGCCAATGTAGAAGAGACAGAAGGAGCCAAATATCAGATGTGCTTCACAAACCATACAGTACCAACAGGGGATACCTACTGGCACCCTCCAGTTCAGAAAGGATGCCACAGGACATAGCAGAATAAGAAGCCTTGTACCACTGAAAGATGTGTGGGCACCATGCACACAAATAACTCTGATTTATAAATCAGTGGATTCCATGTTTAGAAGGTCCTTCTCGCATCTAGCTTTATATGGTAAATGCGGGTTGCTCATCAAACTAGCAAATGCTGTGGTCAGAGGTCTTCACAATGGACGTTGTATCCAATCTTCCAGATTGTTTTCTCCAGTGGTAGTTAGCATCATAATTCATTTTTACCTGAATGCTATCTTCACCAAATTTTCTCTCAAGTCTCATATTATCCAAGCTCTGAAACTGCCTCCCTGTCACTTTAGAGTGACTGCTTGCTGCCGAAACATCTACCCCATACATAAAACATCTTTATCACCTCTAATGTTTACTGTTCTTCATTTTCAAGTCTCCCAGCAACTTCTCCAGCAGCTAACAAAAACCCTATTGTTGGCATTAATACTAACCCTTAGCAAGGGAAGTTCCTCAAGCAGGTTAGCCCCATTTTGAGAATTCCAACCTGGGTACCACTGAAGCAGCAAATCTCTGCAAAACACCAGTGTTTTCACTCAAACTTGCCAAATAAACTGTACTTGTAGCCAATGCCATCATACCTTCGACTCAAAACACTATTGATGATCAGTCATTCCAATGGTTTGCTCTCACTTTCTACATTTTTGTCCCCTTTATATTGGCTTTCTATGACTACTCTTGCAAAATATATGCACTTGTAAAAATATCCGGGGAAGTGGCAAATTTATAAGCAAATAGGCATAAAAGCGAATTTTGACAACACAGTCCAAGTATTCCTGCCAGTAATCTCTGCCTAACAGCTTCTGACAGGATGCAGTAAGAGAAAGGAGATCTCGTATGAATAATGTTTCCAATAAAAGCCAGCCAAACTGCTCTGACGGATTTTGAGTATTTACACATTTAACAGACCAAAAGCTATTTACACCAGTTGCCATACTTCCACATATTTAGCCCACAATTCAAATAAGTTACAACCCTTCACACGTATTTAAAAATAAGCCAACAGCAAAGTTGCACAAAGTAAAAGACAGGAGGCCAGGAGACTGAGAGAGTAGAAAGAACAAGTTACTGAGACTCAAGGGCAGGCAAAGAGCAAGTCGGCTCTATGGGTAAACATCCCCTTAAATTTCCTGCATACCCCTTCAAATGGGATGGATGCTGAAATGCGTGGGGATCTTTGTTTTGAAAAGAAAACCATTCACACACTTATCTATAGCTTAGTCCCACAAAAATATGACAAGTCAGCAAATCTCATTGAGTAGCACAAGAACTCAAAGAAAAATAATATAAGCCAATTTGTGGTGAGTTGGCAAGAGGAAAAATAAGAAGCAGAACTGTTCAGATTAAAAACGTGAGACATCTTTTTCTCTTGCCGAGTAAACTGAGTCCATACTTAGAGGACACACTTCTATGCAGTAGCCCTCCAAAGTTCAAGTCTGTCTCCTTTCTATCAACTCCTGGTTTTAAAATGGCACCACTTCAGATTTGCACCAGGGCTAGAGATAATGGAATCAGGCCAGCTCAGTTTCAGTTGAACATAAACCAGCTCTAATGACTTCAAGGAAACTGCACATTACAACAATCAGATATCCAGAAAGGAGGAATTTAGTATTGCTTTTTCTTCTTCCAGTCCTGGGAGACAGTCTGAGCTGCATGCAAAGTCTGTCTGCCAGAGTGATGAGGAGGATCTTGGGAACCTTGGAGTAGCTACCTGCACCTCAAGCCCAGGGAGCATATGATCTATTAGATGACTTCTGCCTCAAGAACAACAGCCGTAAGAGACTTCCATCTGCTGGAAGTGAAGGGCAACCCTTCCTCCAGCAAACCAGAGAAGATTTTCTTCCCAACAGGTACTTATTATTGGCTATTTCCAACAGAGCTCCCTTAATGTAGCCTCCTTTCCCTCACCTCAGTGTGTCAAGCACTAAAATAAATGAGAGAATTTGTTCCTCAGCAACAATTCTGCAACTGGCAGCATAAACCAGGTGCCAAGCAGTAAGAGCCCAACTAAAACGTTCCATTAAAACCTTACTCTACCAAAGATAACAAATACGTATTTTGCATTTTTCCATCGCTCACACTTGAGGAGCCTTACCAACAAGGACAAGCACCACGCACTTCACGTAGCAAAAACAGAAATCTGGTCCATGGGCACCACGTGTAGAGGGGGCACAGCCACACTTAAGCAAATGCCACCCCAGGCTGATAGAATCATGTTGTAGTGCAGCATCCTGCAGGAACACCAGGTCACATCTCAAACAGAGCACAGCCACAGCACCTGAACACTGCACCTGAACTAACAAACCCTGACCCTCAGCACAGAAAATTAAGCTGGCCCTGACGGTGAGCTGAAACAACTGCACTATTTCTGGCTCCAAAACTGGCTTGTCTTTCTCCACACCATACTCCATTACAGTCTTGCAGGAGAAATATCATGATCTGCAAGCACAGGCTTGTCCCAAAATGATACAAGTGGTACAACCTAGAGCAGAGTCCAAGAACCTTAATGCTTTTCATCTCAAGTATTTACATACTTGGCCATATCAGCTGCTGGAACAATGCTCGTTTTATTTTTCTCTGCCTTCACCATTTTTGCTTCTTTCATGTACAATGGGAGACCACACCAGCTTTAACCCCATGCAAGGACCTGAATAGGAAGAAAAATTAAAGGTGAACATGCTGTGCTGACTGACCTTGGCATCCAAGCTACTTGGCTGCTTCTGCTCGCACTTTTCTCTCTGGGAGAGAAGTTAACACTCAGATCTTCTCTTGTGTGCCTCAGAAGAGCATGGATGGGATTTTAAAAAACATTCAGTACTGGCCCACTTCTGAAGCCAATGCTATGGCTCCCTGCAATTTCAGTAGGAGCAGCTGGGCAAAGCAGGAGTTATGAAACCCCATGTTAAATCCTTTCTGGGATTTTCCCAGAAAATATTGGAAAATAAACCAGAAATTTCCCTGTTTATCTGTTCTCACTTTAACTCTCTCTTTTCAGTCCAGCACAGATGGGGATTGGACTTATGTAATGAAAAATAGCGAGAGCTGTTTTGGGGTGAAATGAGTCCTTCTGAATCCAAAATGCTACTTTCCTCAAGCACTCTGCCTATCCTGTTTGGTCTTCTCTCCTGAGCATCTGCAACAACAGAGATGTTCCATCAAAGAGCACAACATGCAGTCATTGTAAGTGACTGATCATTTGCTCCCAGTGAAGGATTCAGGTTAAATCAAAGCCAGCTGCTTTAGAGAGGGGCAGGCAGCTAAAAAGAATTTAAACAAAATAATAATAAAAAATGCAATCTAGAACCTACATACATAGGAAATCTACTCTTGTATTTCAAATAAATAACTCTAAGGTATTTAAGCCTCATGCACAGAAAACAATTTCTTAACTAGTTTTTTTTTAAGTCATCCTCTTGTGGTGTTGTTCTGCCCTAATAACTCTGAAATGTGCTACTCATCTCTCCCAGTTAAATATCCTGTTTCACAAGCCCACTCCTAGATATCTGAAACTGCACAGCATTTCTATCTAGCTTTAGGCATCTAGCATTCCAAAGAATTAATATTTAAACTTATTATGAAGGAATGAGGATTGTGTTAAGCATGTAGTATTTAGCAAAACATTCATATTAATAAACTATTGTGTCACTTGCTTGAAGCACGTTTATCATTCTTTAAACTCAAAAAAAGATTATGCTCCAAAACCGACACATGTATCTGTATTGTCCTTTTATTACAATCAAGATTTAGATAGGATTATAAAGTGGAAGCAATCAAATTTCAATTTTTCTACAATACACTTAAAATTATATTATCTTTTTTTGCCTAGGGAATCGTCGACTTCAGTATTTAAAGTGACTTAACCACAGCTAATCGTGAAAAAGCAGTGAAACACAACACTTACTTTAATAATCCTAGACCCTTCACCTCTCCCTGGGAAGTGCCTCATGTTAAAGTTCTTATACATATTATTGATCTTATGTCTCTTGATTATAGATAAATGAATAAAAGCCCCTAACTGGTTACAAGATATCACTATTTTTTTCCCTTTTGTATTAGCCTTTGATTTACACCTCAGATACGCTACCCCAGGCCAACACATGTAATTTATTTACAGCATTGGAAGGCAGGCAAAATACATCATCTGCTGTTATACAACCTTCTACTAGGTATTAAAATACCAGGCCCCTGGAGACACACTTCATATAGTTCAGCAAGTTCCAAAATAAACCAAACCGCCAACCCCTTAAGCACTTAAAACAACAATGGAGATTTGTATTAAAAAGTTAGTTTTACAGTATTTGATGATGTCGCCTTAGTGTCATTTTTCCCTCTGGCTAAATGTGCAAAAAACCACATAAGAATGTATTTGCTTTCTCCTCACTCTAAACCAACCGACAACTCTATAGCTCTTACAAAGCCCTCTTATCACACACGTAAGTGCCAGAATTAAATGCAGTGTAAGACATTTTGCATTCACTTAACCCTTAGAAAAAATGATTGGGTAGATTCAATTACAATGCTCCTTACCAATCCACTATGCAAAATAATCACATGTACATTCAGACATAATGACAGAAAATCAGGCATAATTATTAGATTTAAAGCAAAACAATTGCTGGGGGGGGGGGAGAAAAAAAAAAGGGAGAGAGATAGAGCACAAGCACTTTGTAATGATTTGACTGAGATCAACCTTTTAATTCCTAAATGCTCAAAACCTTAAAATACACTAAAACATAGAATTTGGATCGATTTTCTATTGCAGCTCTTGCAATGTGTCATCTGTTTTTCAAGTAGTTCCCTTTCTACAAATAATCTTAATCATTAACAATCATATAATATATCCATGCAAATGACTCCAATACAAAAAAAAAAAAAAAAAAGCCCTTGTTCCAGGTTACTAGTGAAGCGCAGATTCTGAGAACTGAAAGTTCCAGGTTCCAACTGACATTTCACATACTGGGTGCCAGAAGAGTAACAGGAAGGGAAGGAAAAAAGGGGAATTCTTTGCCTCTATTCTTCAAAGCCTGTACAGAAAGGTAGTACTGCGGTAGTCTGAACTGATACTTATCTGAATGGAAGAACCAGCCCTTGTTTTTTTTATACGCCCCATTTGAATGCAATAAAACGGCATGAGTGGTTTTAACTGTTCGTTCTATGTCATTGTAACGCTCCCTGCTCTCAGGAGAAGATAACAGCTGTGCCATATTCAGAAACACATACTTTTGCTATAGTTTGCACATTTGTAGGGCAAGATTACACTGTACCAGTCAGTGAGCACTGCCCTTGCTTTGGAATCCTGTATTCTTTGAGTTACATGAGTGTGCTGGGAAGCAACGTTTGGTGGCTGAGAAAAAAAAAGAAAAGCAGCAAACAAAAACAACGGTCTATTAAAAGCAGTTTCATGCACTGTGAAATGATTACTAGATCGCATGCCTTCTTCAAGCTTGTTGACATATAATGATAAAAACCTGGAGTGCAAAATGGAGCAGTTTACATCTCTATTCCCTCTCCAATTACCCTGCCATTGACATACTCAACAGTTCTAAAAAGCACTAAACAGCAGAGGGTCACATTTCTAGAATAATGGCAATCATGGTACTGGACACGGAAATTCTATTCACTGTACTACAAATTTCTCTTGATAGTCCATACATTATTCCACTTCCTAGCTTACAGATGGATTTAATACAAGCTCGCTATTTGTTCTACAAGCTTTTCCCTGTACACAGGATAAAGAACTTCTGTAATACTAGGATTGAAATACTGACCCACCTAAAGTTAGTGGCAAAACTCCTACTGATACCAATCAGAGGAAAATTTTGTCCCTCCTATTTAATACACTAAGTATCTTTGCTCACTGAAAGTGGAAAAAACCTGAAACATTGTTGCAATGAAGAAGTACTATTTCCCAGAGGACACTCACTTCCATTTAGCAGTTTTAGTAAACAGAATCTTGAAGCACTTCCAGAATATAATGACAAAACTACTAAAAATCCTCAGCACACACTTTAACGGCTTGTGTGTATACAGAGTTGAACTCTAACTTACAAATAATCATTTAGATATAGTTGAATACATAATTTAGAATATTCTAAGTCCAAAGTATTTGCAGTCTATGAGACTGAGAGGAACACAGCAATGCACACACTTAAGCACTTGCAAGGTTTAGATTTTAAACTTTTTCTTACTATAAAAGAAGAAAGGAAAAGATATTTTTCTTCTCATCCCATTCAGCAGAGTATATCATAATCCCCATTTTCACTCCATGTGTAAGTGCAACATTTTAAAGGCAGAACAACTAATTTCTTATGTTTTACTGCTACTCCTTCAAGTAAAACTCAAGAAGTTAAAAAATCTCTTCCAAAGATCAAACTAATTTCTTGTAATCTGACACTATTAGTCATTCCACACAAGCCTACATGATATTAAGATAGATACAATATTTATTCTCCTCAGTTTTCCCAACAGTTGGATTTTTTTCTTGAAGCAGAAGGGGTATTTTTGCTTTTATTTTACAACTACTGAATAGCTTTATATGACAGGTTGATTGTTAGATCTTCCCTCTTGTGTTTACTAAATACTCTCTATTACCAATCCCTAAATAACAACAAATTTAATTTTTAGATACAATTAAACCTCTTTTAAATTAGATCCATGAAAAGGTCATCTTCAATTCCGTTACTCTGATTTTGCAACACAAGTTATTAGAAGAGCTTCCTTCAGCAGCAAGTAACTGGAAGTTATTTTCCTATTGAAGACAAGTCAGCATTTTGGCCAGTTTAAGGGAGGAGGGACCAGTCACAATTTATCCCAAATGACTTTATGCACATTCTCCAACAATCTGCTGTTTCTTCTTCTTTCTCCTCTTACAAAAAACCAAACCAAAACAAAAAAAACCCAAACAACAAACCATGAAATAAAAAGGAGTTCTGTAACTGTAAATTCTGTTCAAATAAAGTATTTAATTCCTTTTTGTAGTGGAGAGTTCAAATGTAGCAAGTAAGAGTGTAGTAAGCAACAGCAAAAAGAAGAAAAATTTATTACTAGAGCTCTCTGTAAAAATCGAGAGTTTAAAGATCACCATACCAGTGAGCCCATTCCCTGTTTCCTTATCAGCCCTATTTGCTCCAGTGGGATAATTCAGGTGAACACAGACAAGGTGTATGAAAGAAAATGGCAGAAGCAGGTTCAGGACCTAAGAAGCCATATAACCAAAACATATGTTTTTGCTTAAGATCCCAACACTATAAGCTGTTACTTATGCAAGGACTGTCCTGCTAACCAAAGGAATAGTCACAGAGGGGTGAAATGGCAAGATTTAACCCTCCTCCTCAACAGCAGAAGAAAATTAATACATTTAAGTACACTGGTTGTATATTTGCCGAAAGCAGCTACAGCTAAAAAAAAAAAAATACAACCAAAATCCAACCCACTTTCTCCCTGTCTGAATAAAAAATACCATCAACAAGGAAACACCCAACTACAGCAACCTGAGCAGCTTATTGTTTTGCCCACTGTAAGTTAATATCTGAAGTGGTTACTACAAAGGTCTGGGCTATTTGGATGATTTCCCAGTGGCACAACCAACAGGGTAAATCTCGTCATTTCTACTGAGTCACAAATTAGGTACATCGAACGAAACTGGAAAAGAATGAAAAGGAGAAGTGTTTCTTGGTAACAACCATAATCAATGTCACTTAACTGAGATATTTGACCTCTGTAAGTAATCTATAAGTAATCTATAAAAGATTACTCTTTTGTCACTATGAAGGCTTTCTTTCCCAAAAGTTTCTTTCCTGTCGACAATAACTATTTTGCCCTCTTACATTCAAAATAGTAATACCATAGCATGAAATTCAGTGAAACAGAACCAAAATCGCAGCATCCCAGGAAAATACCATAAAACTGACTTCATACCTTATGGTACGGTTATTCTAGGGCAAGAAGAAAACAAATGCCTCTGAGAAGCAGTGTCGGGATGCAAATACTTTGCCTTGTGACACACTGGGAAACCAACAATCAAGAAAAGTGTATATCACAGTCATTCATACCAGAAGTGGGAGACTAGGTGAAAACTGGGTGTTTATTTTGAACAGCTCCCAAACAGAAAAAAAACATGAAGCACAATTCCAAAATATTAATATTTTCGGTGAGCAACAAACAGCTCCATTCTGCGAAGTTTAGACCCAAATTATCTGATTCCCAGAAGTAATCCTCAGCACCACCCCTCAAGTTTTTGTTTGGCTGTTGATGCAAAAAGTCTTGCTCGGGCACAGAAGCATTTTGCAGGATCATAACTTAAACACTGTGAAACAGTGCAGTAGCACCACAGAGACATTACAACAGCAGGATGCTTTTTCCCCATTGTGATTACTTCAAAGCTGCCCTTTTATTAGTAGGGTAGTGTATCATTTTGATTCATTATTTTTTTGAAAAAAAATCCAAAAAAATAAGTAAAGGCGTGTTTAGAAAAAGAAAAACTGTTTTTACAGGCAACTGTAAAAACTGATTTTGCTGTTGTTAAAGAGGGTCTTTTACCCTCTCTACTTGCAGCTTTCAACTGTGGATAAACCAAAACCAGGAGGCGCATTTGGTAATCTAACCCAGATTGCAGAGAGCATTACTGGGTACACAGTGCTCTGGGGCTGGAGAGCAGGAGACGCACAGCACAATGATCTGAAATCAAGCTGTCATCAGCTTCCTTCCCAAAACCTTTTACTGAGTAAATCTAAATATTTCCCCCATTCCCACTTCTTACCCATCCCTGGTCATTTTCTTTATCTTCTTGAGAGAACCAGGGTTGTTGGGAGACGGTTTACATCACTCCTTCAAAGATCAGCAGCTCTCCTGTCTGCAGCATAGCTCACTTTAGATACACAGAGCTCTGATTTTTACAGTTACATCTCAGTGAGCAATTGAGTAGCTTCTGTTATTTCTGTAGAACTGACTCAGAAGCATAGGGTGATGAGTAGGGGCTGGCAACTCCCAGTATGCAGTGGGAGAACTCCAAAACGCCTGAGTGGACATTAAGGCACTTGCTGACACTGTACAGGTCAGAAGGAGCAGCACAGCCCACAGATTTTAAATCAGACTCTGGCCCAAAATTTTACTTTCCCTAACTTCTCCTGAAAATATCTCCAGAGGGGAAAAAAACAAAAAGCAAAAGCAAAACAAAAAAATCCCACCCAGAAAATCCCCAGTGCTGCTGTCTTTGGAAAAATCCAACATTATCCATCAAAACACCATGCTCAGTAAATGAACCCTATCCTGCCCATGGATGCCTCCTACATACTGCCATGAGTCAAGTCACCCATATGCTGAAGTGACCACAAGGTAACACCCCAGACAGAAAACACATTAAACAAACAACAACAACAAAATTAAAACACCTTTTTTTTTTTTTTTTCCTCCCCCCAGTGATGAAAAGGGGAAATTGATCAGTCAGGAAAGATGAATTAGCAATCTTCTCTCATGCTCACTTACATCTACTACGAAAGTCCCAAGTGAATAGAAATTATACTTCTCTTCTCTCCCTCCCTATGCCCCTGCCCTCTGCAATAGCCACAAAAGGAATACGTATGAAAAGAGGACTAAGTAGCTCAAAAGGAAAAATCAATAACAGGAAAGTGCTTCAACAGTCTGCTTGGGAAGGGCAGTGCATGGGCAGGGTTTTGAGCTGGTACAAACCCTAGTCAAGTGGCACCAATCTCACTTGTGGGATCACAAGGGACGTGAACCTCTCCAGAGTCCCTTCTACAGGCAGCAGTCACAGCAGCACTAGAGCTTGTAGCTGTCCCTTCATACTTGGTGAATCCTCCTTCTCCCCCCTCCAAAGCTGGTTCTGTGTAACAGACCTTCATTTCATTCTTGCCAAACATTAACAATCTTTTTTTTTTTTTTTAATGACGAAAGGAGAATTGCAGCATTAACAAACAGAAAAATAAAAAAAGGTAATTTATAACCTGCTGCTCCACCCTGTCTGTATTCACTGGTGATGAACAAACACATCCTACAGTCTGCAGGACAGAGCTCGCACAGATAGAGGTGTTCATTAACATAACTTCATGGCAATGGAAGGTGCCATCACCCTAGGTAACAAGCTCGCAAAAGAGAATGTTACTAGTTCAAGGGCATGTAGTCTACTTTTACTTTTCAGAAGAACGGACAGAAAAGGATGCACTGACAAAATCCTAGTAGGATGCAGCATGTACATCTCTAAAGTAAAGAACGGGAAAAGACTGAGAAGAAAGAGAATTACCTTTCTTAACTTTATAAAAAACACTGCTTTGACATTAATAACCTTAGGTGCACATATGTCTCTGCAAATGACTTTGGAGTGTAAAGAAATGCTTGAATTCCCTCTAAATCCATTCAGTGATACCTTAGAGGGATTATTTTAAAACTAAATTTTGATTAACATATTCCAGCTCAAATTAACAAGTTCTGGCTCAAAAGGGTAACTAACAGATTTCAGCGGGCAATTCCTAACCTAACTTCAGCGTCACTTCTTTAACAATGGATAGACGAAAACTGGGCATTTGTTAACTAGCAGAATTTGACCTTACGGCATGCCCTTCAGGCACCAAGAATCCTGAGTCTGAGGATTCACTGCCTGAATCCAGTATTTGTAACACCTCCTTGAAATCCAAGCTATAAATCCAAGCAACCGTGGTGAAACTGCTGAATAAGAACTAGGCATTTATTGTCAGTCAGGCATACTCACAAACACACACCCCACACGCACACTCAGGCGCAGGACAGACTAAGCCAGTGTTCAGCACCATCCTCAGAACAACCACCTCTGAGAAGCAACCAAACCAAGCAGCAGTTAGCTCAGGAGAGCTAAACATGCTGGCCTCAGGATTTCTTAAAGAATATTGAGAAACGCTGCTTCCCGTCGGCAAAAAACAGGCTGGTTTATCCTGCACCTCCAAGGTGCATAGGGAGAAAAAAAAACCAAAAAAAAAATCAAACAAAAAAAGTTGTAAAGCTTACAGTTAAATATTAGAGAATATCCTGAAGACCGAAAAATAGGGGGAGAAAAAAAATAAATTAAAAAAGCTTGATACACACTTTTGTTGGTTGGTGACTATTATTTTGGTGGTGCTGGTGCTCAGTTCCTGCATTTTTGAACTCACCCTTTGCGCTTTGATGTTTCTGCTGCTGGAAATAATCTTTAGAGCCTCTCGCGCATCGCAGCTCCTGCGCCCTGGGCAGAATTGGGATCCTCTCGAAGATGCTCGGTCTCTTGGGGATGAAATCTAGCAGAGGCGCTGACATTTCAGGGGGGCTCTGCTGAGGCTCCGTGTGGTCACTGCCGCTGCTGACAGTTACTTTAAAGGACATCTGAGGATTCAAGAGAGCTTGACCAGTGCTGGGACGGGTCACCTGCGACAGCTGCTTCAGAGCCGCTCCCTGGCATTTATCGGTCACCTCGAAGCGGGCCGGACCGGTGCTGGCTTTCTGACCCGCTGCGAGCTCACAGTGCATGTCCGCGTCCGGCTGCTGCCAGGGCCCTCGCCGCTCTCCTGCACCGAGCGGCACACGGGGAAGGGGAGGGTGTCAGCACCGGCGGTCACCTCAGCCGCGCCGCCTCAGCGCGGCCGCCGCCTCAGCCCCGCAGCCTCAGCCCCGAGGCCGCCTCAGCGCGGCCGCCGCCTCAGCCTCGCGCCGCCCGCCTCAGCCTCGCGCCG
Source organism: Coracias cyanogaster (assembly GCA_033124195.1). Classification (NCBI taxonomy): domain Eukaryota; kingdom Metazoa; phylum Chordata; class Aves; order Coraciiformes; family Coraciidae; genus Coracias; species Coracias cyanogaster. Next base: position 18 of record JAVSBS010020375.1, on the reverse strand, counting down.
CCCGCCTCAGCCCCGCCG
>JAVSBS010020373.1:39075-69595 GCA_033124195.1 Coracias cyanogaster | reverse complement strand
CTCCCCGTGGGCTTCCACCCGCGCTCTCTCACCCCTCAGAAGAGGGGCAAGGGGCGGTGAGGACAAATTTCCCACCCTCCTGCCTCCCTGGCCACCCTTTCCAGACTGCGCGGCCGGCCTGAGTACGGGGATGGTGCCCGCCGCACGACGGGCGAGAGGCGCAGGAATCTCTTCTGCTGGGTAAGCTCAGTCGGCAGCCTCTGGACTGCGAGGTCCCACCAACTCGGGCGAATCGCCAGAGGCCCAGCGCAGCAAAGTTCCTTCAGTCCCTTCTGGCCACCCTTTCCGCACTGCGCGGCCGGGCGAGGGAGGGGGGCGGTGGCATCAGCGAGGTGGGCGACTTCCCCGTCGTTTTTTTCCAAACTGTAGTGCGGCCCCCAACGGTGTCTGAGGGACAGTGAATCGGCCCCTGACGGTGTCTGAGGGACAGTGAACTGGCCCCCTGTTTTAAAAGTTTGAGGACCTCTGCCCTAGAGCCTTCTCTTCTCCAGAGTGAACAACCTAAACTCTCTCAGCCTTTCTTTATAGAAGAGGGGTTCCAGCCCACTGATTACTTTTGTGGCCCTCCTTTGGACCTGCTTTAACAGGTCCGTATCTTTCCTATGCTGAGGGCTACAGAGCTGGACACGATACGTCAGGTGATGCCTCACCAGAGGGGAGTAGAGGGACAGAATCATTTCCCTCAACCTGCTGGACATGCTTCTTTTTGACGCTGCCCAGTATGCGATTGGCCTTCTGGGCTGTGAGTGCACACTGCTGGCTCATGTCCAGCTTTTCATCCACCAATATCCCCAAGTCCTTCTGCGCAGGACTGCTCTGAATCCCATCATCCCCCAGCCTGTATTGATACCAGGGGTTTCCTCCACCCAGGAACTTGCACTTGGCCTTGTTGAATTTAATAAGGTTCGCATGTGCCCATTTCTTGAGCTTGGAATGCAAATAAAGCTTGTAATCCTATGACTCAGGAGTTTGTAGGATATGTTAAGATACTGCGTCAAATAGTTCATATAACTTTAAATACTGAGTAGTTACCTGTGTCAACTGGTGCCATACAAGTACTTTGTCTTTATTGAAGAAATATATCCCCAGAATATATGTAGTAAGCCTAGAGGAAGTGAATGTTTGCAGCAATAATTTGTGTTTGTCAATGTAGCATCTGCAAAGAAGTCAAGACATTGAACCGTCATTAAAAATGCAAATGAATTCTTATCTTTTCCAAACACTTGATAGTGGATGAGCTGTGATAAGACCGGCTCTTTGCTACACAGGGCGTAAATCTGCAAGCTGTGTCAATGTGAGATGGTTATTGTAGGATCATTTAGGCTGATGCAAGCGGTAATGCAATTCCCCAAACCTGGACCTCTATTAAGCTGTGTACTCTCTCTCATCAGAACTGTGTAGGTCTTTCACATATTGCTAAACATAATTTCATTCAATGAAATTATTTCTGAGGTGGCTGTTATCCCAAGGTCAATTGATGTCTAATAAACAGTAGAAGCATCTCACATGATGCAAGAGGATGTGTAAGTAGTAAAGGCTGAAGTTACTACTCAAGGATTTTGTAAGAAAAATGGTCTATTAGAAATGGAAATGGAAGTGGTTTTTAAAGACGGCTGCTACATTATAAGTTTATTATAGGTTCACTATAGGTAATTATATATATGCCTTTTAGAGTTTTAGAAAAAAAGTGAAGATTTATGTGATTACAATACCTATTAAAGATATGGAAGATCTAATAGCTCTGGGCACAGCAGCAGGTGATATAAATGAGGATCTATTGTGAGACCTTCCCTCTGCATAGGTTAGTGACAAATAATGTTACAAATACAGCTTTAGTTGCAGCTAGGAAAGCATTCCAGTCTGTTGACTCTTTTAACCACTTCTTCTCGTTACTTCAGAATTTTATTTCTCCATTGCTTTTGTGGTCAGTCTGGTGATAGATCTGACTTGTCAAACAGCCTTAGTTCAACTACTCCTTCTGGACTAATTGTGTAAATCTGTTATTGGCCTTGGTTTGAATTACATATTGGTTTAGGTCTCATCTTTCACCTAGTATTGCCTTGACGAAACAATCTTTTAAAGAAGCGATAGCTTTAGATTCTTCAAGTAGGTCCTTAGCTTCTGCTTGGACAGCCTCTTGCTATGGGTTTGTACCTGAAGTGACCAGCTCACTTTCCAGTTCCTTAGCAAAAACAACTGCTCTTGGTGCTAGCTTGACTCCCAATTTACATTTAAGAATGTGAGCCTGCATTAGACTTACAGAGAGTTGAAGTCTTAGATAAACACAGGTTTTAAGAAGCGGGCTGTGATTTTGTCAAGATCAACCTGTTCACGTGATTGTGATGTGTCTTTTAGTAAACCTCTTTCCTTCTAGTAAGTGAAAAGGTCACCTCCATGTAATGCTTTGCAGTCTTCCTGGATAGTCAAAGGGCTCTCTCAGCGGTGCTCTGGGCAGTCTGTTCATCTGAGAAATAGCTGTTTTCTGGAGAGAGTGTAAGTTGAGATAAACCATATTGGTTGAAAATACATCTCTGTTAACTAATCTAAATGCCTTTCTGCTCTCCAGGAAGGTGGGGCAGGGAAGAGAAAATAGCCCATTAGCAATTTTCACCCTAATTGAGCAGTGCTCCTTCTTAATTCCAGAGTATCTGATCAGCTGAATGTACTTGTTGCACAGACATTCACGGACAGTATGTTTGTCAAAAAACAGCCAGCTTGGAAAACAGTCAGTCTGCTGGCTCAAATCAGTCCAAGGTCTCGGTTGTGTTTGCCCAAGCCTGACAGTTCCTGGTCCATCCAAGGAATGGGCAGTTAAAGTCCTGGATGTGCACACAGAGCCCTGATAGCCAGCCACAGTGCAATCAGGATTTCCTGAAAATGTGTGGATACGTCAAAGTCATTGCCGCATCCATGGCAAATGCTTCTCTCTGTCCTGGAGGATGGAGGGACATGTTGTAGTACAATGAACCTCATTCACGTTCCTGAAAATGCTTTCAGTTCCCTCATATGTTTCTTCTGTGGCTTCCAGTTAACAACCTTGCCTGAGAAAGGCTCAGATCTCTTTTCAAATGAGGCCCTAGGAGAAAATATACCATGGGGCCACTGTCAGAGAGCACTGGTACCTAGCCATTAGAAAGTTTACTTTTATCCTTATCGTAGCTGTGGATAACAAGCTCTTAAGCTTAAAGCTCATCCTTAGAGGTGGTGAGCCTGTGGAAACTGTCTGTAAAAAGTTCCTAACTGTGGAACATGCCTCCCAGATATTTTAGAAAAGTGAATTGACGTCAAATAGTATATTGCAATGAGTTAACACTGGAAATTAAAGAAACTTTCATCTTTTTCTAACAGACTCTTTCATCTTGGAATTTCTAGGAACACATCTTATTTTTCATCTTCATGGTAGCTGGGGAGCTGACTTGTGAGAAGTGCAGAGAAGGGGATAGGGATAAAGAGTACAGAACGTACCGATGTCTATTAGCCTTAGAATGTTGATGTGAAAGAAAGTGACAAAATTTGCATGGATTTTCCTTTTCTATAGATGTTTCCACATCAACTGATTTCTTTTTAAGGAAACTCTTGTGGTTAACAGACAGTTAGGAAGAAGTGATACTGCCTGGCTTCATTTGCGTCATGATGCTAGAGGATGCAGAGACTCCAGAGCCTGCATGTGCACATAGAGTTTACAGAATAGCCAAGAGCTGTGTTGAATCTTGGAAGCCATGCTGTATTTCTAAGATAGAATATTTTGTGAATTTAAGGTGAGAAATGGGCTGCACTAAGGAAGTTTTCATGAGGATCCCGTTCTCTGTCTTCTCTCATATATGTTCATCGTTTCAGTAACTAAGCCATTATTATTACTGGCCACTTCCTGCATGATAAAAGTACTGCTGTCTTTAAGCCTTTAAACTCAAAACTGTTGACATCTTTATTTAAGAAGAGTAATATTCCCTCTGAGCTTATACAGGGCAAAACCATCATTAGTTGCACTTTGTACATTGTGCAAGGCAGTCTTAATTGAAGTACAAGAGGAGAAAACCATGAGTGTATATTAGCAAAGAGCAGGGAGGTAGTACCTGCTATGAATAAAACAGTGGTAAAAGAGATACTCCATTTTATTCTCCCAGGCAGCAGTTCTGATGTCAACCCGTATATTTTGACATTTCTCCTATATAAATAAATGTGATTATGTAGTTTCTGAAAGTGTCCCTTGAATTAGGGGCTATTTCCATTTTTCTAAATAAAAATAGGAAATAATATCAGTGTGATGCTTAAGAAAATGCCCAACAGTAACACATTACAGAAAAATGAGATTCAGTGAAAGTGTTAAGTAATGCCAACTATCAAGCATTGCAATCTGGGAAGCCTTTAGGGATGGTACTGAAAAAAATCAGCAGTATGAAATTACAGGTGAATGTTGCATGACCCTTTGGCACACTGTCCCACCCATAAAATGGCCTCCATGAGTGAAGCTTTGAGAAACCTTTTCTGAAGAGTTCTAGGACTCTTTTTTTCAGTATTGCTTCTATTAGTTTTCCGGGAAGGAGAGCCCGTTGTCAGAAACACATCTTTAGAGCATTATATATTTCCCCCTGTTGATTTTCTGGACTGCTGATGTTGGAATGTTTTCTTTCTAGTGTCTCAGTGACAAGAAAGATGTCTTTGGAGAATCATCATTATTTAGGAGCTATCTATCAAACATCATATGGGTGGTGAGCAACTGGGCAAATTCTACTGTCTGGCATATTTTGTAAAGAAAGGGACTGAGCAATAGGACACTGATAATTCCATATGATTGCCATCAGTCGCAATACTGACAGTATGTCGCCGCACTGAGGAGAGTAGAGGTGTCTCATCAACAAGTAAGTAGAAAACTTAGTTCCAGTTTATTGTTAGTTCCATCAGACAAACTACCAGGGTTAGATATTGTATCTAAAGCAATGTGAGGCAAAAGCATTATCAGAGACTGGTACTATTATAAAAATTCATAGTTAGATAGATTATATACTTATGGAATGTCAAAAGTACATAAAGCACTGTAATAATTACCATTCTTATTAATATGGTGTCCATCTGCAGAAATGTGATTAATTTATGACCCAAATGTTATTGAAATTAATGAACATAATACCCTAGAAAGCTGCAGAAGTAACTGTCATACAGAAATCATGCTTTATAGCTGGGAGAGTGTCCTCAAATGTTTTGATGGTCATCAACTTCCTATGGTTAGTACAAGATGCTTGCTTTTGGTGCTGTGCCACCCAATACCATGTTATGTGCAAGTTATCCTTCTGCCTGCTTGATACCACTAAATGGTTGAGATTGGAAGGGACCTCTCAAGTGGGGCCACCTAAAGCCATTTGCCCAGAACCACGTCCAGACAGCTCTTGACTACGTCCGAGGATGGAGACTCCACAACATCTCTGTGCAACCTACATCAGTGCTCGGTCACTCTCACAGTAAAAAAGTGCTTCCTGATGTTCATACAGCACCTCCTGTGTTTTAATCAGTGCCCATTGGGTCTTGTTCTGTCCCTGGGCACCACTGAAGAGCCTGGCTCTGTGTTCTTTGCACCCTACCTTCAGGTGCTTATATACATTACTAAGATTCCTGCTGAGCCTTCCCTTTTCCAGGTTGAACAGTTACAGCTGTTATATCTGGTGACTTCCTAACTACAAGGCTGTGCCCTTTGGGTGCCACTTGTTAACTTGAAACACTAATTTGCAAGGCAAATAGTGCTTAAATTATATAGTAAAATATTGCAACAAGCATATATTACCTTAAAAAGCATTACTCATGGTTTCTTTTTAAATTATTTTAAACAGTTGTCCTAGCCATCATTAATTATTAGAGTAGAAAAGGTGATTGTCCATTCTTGATGGTCACATAGAAGTAAAATTTGTACGTAACATAGTATTACATCTTCCACAGCTTAGCTGTTGCTCTTGTCAGTTTTGTGACTAGTCAATATAATCTGATCAAGGACCACTTACCATTTTTATTAATGAACATTTGGCTCAATGATATTTGGAAAGTAGGTTCAGAATGGGAATGGTATATTCCAGTGGTTCTTGCAGCTTCCCGGGTTTTAAATCATTAAGCACTCTTTGGACTTGAGGATCCTTTGTTATTTTGGATATATCAGGTCAAAACCTCAGCTGAGTAGGTCGGTGTATCCATTCAGCCTTAAGTAGGAGTTTCTTCGTGTAAAGGTAATCTTTGCTTACATCTGCATAGATAAAAAAGCTGGGATCTTGAAAGAGAAAATATGAATGATTGACTTTGTGCACAAATTGAATTGCTTGATCATATCAATGTAGATTTATAATGCAGGATTTCCTGATGCTGAGATAAAGGGTTTTAATCAGTTAGGTTTGGGCAGTGGACTGAAGTTTTGGTTCTGTTTCCGTGCAGCCCGATACCAGAGCGTTTCTCTTGTCCTGTGGTACCTGACATACTAATTGCTAGCTTACTTTTGGAGCTATAGGTAGAAAGTCTTAGTCTGATCAATGGCAGATTTGAAATTCTGTTAATCGTAGGGGTTTTTACGTTTTGTGTTTTGGCTTCTCTGTTTTCTCCTTTTCTTCCCTTAGTGCAAAGAGGCTCCAACAGCGAGTGCTTATCTGCATCACATATATCCAAATCTAAAGGCAGCTGAGGAGTCATGAGTTATCCGCGCAGAAACAAAGCAGTAGTGAGATGTGACAGAGCTGTATTATAAATTGCAATTCGTTACTTGGGTGTCGTGCTACATCAGATAATTGATAATCTGATGCCTCTTCCATCCTGCCCCTGCACCCTGGGTTACAAAGAACTGAGCTGCCAAATAGCTGCTGTAAAAAAACCCAGATAAGGGTATTCAGTGGAAAGAATATGCTTCATTATTACCTTTCCACCCTGTACTCCATTTAATCACTTGTGACAAATGTCCTTTATGTCCTGCAGTTCTTTCCATTTTGCACGCAGGGTCAGTGCTGCATTTGAGATGGAATAAACCCCCAGCAGTAGGGGCTGGGGCTGCCTGGATAGGAAGCAGCTCAGGGGACTAGATGAGACATGACCCAGCAGTGACAGAATGAAAGGCAATGGACGCAGACTGCAACATGGGCAATTTTTATTAGATATTAGGTCTTTTTTTATTTTCACCAAAAGAGCGGTCAGGTTTAGGAGCAGGTGCACAATTTGCATATGGAATCTCTGTCCTGAGAGATGTTGAATCCTCACCTGAACACAACCCTGAGCAGCCTGATCTTATTAGACCTGCTCTGAACAAAGAGTTGGGCTAAATGATCTCCAGAGGTCTTTTCCAAACTTAATTTCTCTGTATTTTCATGATAGGCAAGGGTGAGCTGCGAAGGTAACAGTAAGTAGCTAATGAAGCACCTTGATTTCATTCCATTGTTGAAGCTGGAATAACGAATGGTATTTTTTTCTTTTGTGTGTATCATTTTTTATCTAAATGAAGAAATCAAACGTAAATGAGATATGTTTTTCAGAAAGTGCTTTGGAATTCGGTGACTCACGCTATTTGTATGCCTAATGAATTTGCTCTTGAAAACATCTTAACTCATTTTTTTAGGACAGACCAGTGAGTGACTCAAGTTTTAGATTTACAACTCAGGACATATGAGAGGCCTGAGTTATAGAGAGAAAATACTCAGCACAAGTATTACTATATATATACACAGGTTCTATTTCTTTGGAATGGCTTAAAAAGTAATTCAGACTGGATTATTTTAGGGGTCTCAAAACTTTATATCCAAACATATCTTAGGTGAATAGGGCCACAGCAATAAACACCTATTTTAAGAATATTAGGAGTGTTAATTTGTAAGATACAGTATGCACGTTTCTGTTGCACCATAATTTATTATATTTCTTTTATGGAAGGAAATATAAGACAACCCTTGTTTGCATATCAGGGGGGTTGAAATCTAGAAAAAAGGAGGAGACAGGGCTCTGATTCTGCCAGTTCATTGGCAAGTTTTGCCTTTTTCAATTCTGCCAGAATGGTGGGACTCAACATCTGTGCAGTATTGATCAAATTGATTTTTATTCCTCTGATGTAAAAGAGCAACTATATTGCATATACATTCTTGTATATATAAATAAATCTGTGTGTATCTATATATAAAATAGAAATGTAAGACACTTCTATATTCTCCTGAGTAAAAAAAAAACCTGAATCCCAGCAGAAATCTTCCCTGCAGGACTCTTAGGCTTTTAGGCTTAGAATTTAACAGATGACATCCTAAATGTCCTCTGAGACTCCAAATGTGTTCTATTTTCAGGAAGTAAAATTACCCCAAAGGCAAGAAGAGAGAGGGGAAAAACCCACAACTGTGTAAATGTCTCCTATATGGCCAATAGGGAGGCACAAGCTTAATCTTTAGGGGTAGCCCCATTAACTATATTCAAAATATTTGAATGTTACCCTTCTATGTCCAGTAGTTTGGACATTGCTGAACAGTGTCATGTTGTGGCATTCATTTCTGGAGGTTGTTTGTTTGTTTTTTTTTAAGATGTGGCAAATACTGTATCTGTTTACTACAACCAAAAACAACCAAGAGATGGCAGCACTGCTTTTAATATTCTGTGTACACGATGTGCACTAAGTGGTACATCTGTCAATAATACTGTTGAACTTTTCCTTTTTTACCTGTACACACTATCAACGTTAAGTGCATAGACCTGTCTTAACAAAGCAGCTATTAAAATCAGCAGCCTTGCTGCTAATGGAAATCATCTTTTACCACTGCAGATTTGCATAATGCTGTATCATCCCTGCAGCAGGAAAAAGCCTAGCAGACGTAGGAACTCCAAGGAATATTGAAGTGCAACAGGGCTGCTTTGCTCAGTGTGACTGAGCAATCTCACTTCATCCTTAGCTTTGCTGCCCTGCGATTATTTCTGTTCTATTTTACTCCAGAAAATTTTTTTCCTCACCCAAAAGGTGTTTTAGAATATAGGACATCGAATTGTCAATGTATAGTGTTTTCTTTGCCAGTGGTTTTAAATGCCTTCTACCTCTCTGAAATGAGCATTAATCACTTCAGTTTAATCCAAAGCAAACCCCGAGGGGAGAAAGCCACCAAGGAATTATTAACATTGTCAAGAGATTGTTAGCGTTTTTAGTAATCATCCATAGGCTGTATAAGATCACTGTTTTTTACACTGTACTGGTCACATTATACCACTATGCTTATACAAAGACTGAAATTTTTGAAATTAATTTTCTTTTCATAGTGTATTTTTAAGCAATTATTTTTAGCAAGTAGTAGGTATCTGCAAAGGATGACAGAGTAAAAACTAGGTAATTCAAACTACAAGTGAAGTATATGAATATTAAATGAAAGAGGTTGTGATATACAGTGTGAGCTTTGATATTCTCCTACAAATGTGAGCTTTTTTTGGTTTTTATATTTAAAGAAGTCAATAACGTGTATATGGCTGGAGTGTCAAAATTTCGTATTACTGATTTGATCATATTGAAAAGCTAGAAAATGTAGCTTGACTCTCCTAGAACCAACATCCATTTCTAGCAAAATGACTTCCACATCACGTACTGTCATTTTTTGAGAAACAACCAATATACTACTTGATCTCTGAGTTTTGGGGGTTGTGATTTATTTTTTAGCACCTTCACTCTTGCCAGTATAGCCTACAAGAAACTTCTCATTCTGAGTGACGTTATGAGAATTGCATATTTGTGTACACCTAAACATTCAGAAAAAAAAGTGAAAGTTCACGGGCCTGAACTTTTGCATTATGTAACAAAATACCTTGCCATGTCTCTGCTAAGAAATCAGTATTGTCATGAGAAAATATGCGTACTTCGGCCATTAATGATCTTTCAGTACTCACCTAATGTGGTCTTAGAGCAGTGCTGCTGGGTGGAATAGACCATCATTATTTTAAAATAAGCGCTTAGGATTTTTCTCACACAGACAATGTATAATCCAGATGATTATCCATATTCAGTTATGTTATTTCAGCATTTCTTTTTGCAGCTGCCATGGAAGTGGCTGTCACCAGGCAGCTCCTACAGTCACATTTGCCAAACTGCCCATTGCAAGTGTTAAACAGTCAGTGGAAACCATTTCTTCAGATGCAGAAATGGTCATGCCAGGAAGCCTTCTGTGCAAAGCTAGGATAGTTAGGAGGTAATGTGCTGGAGTGATAGGGCAGAACCAGAGGCTAAATGGGTGGTGAGAATCCAGCAGAACTGTTTGGGAAGTCTGACCCCAGCCAGTGAAGATACTGCTGCAGGGCCACCTGCAGAGGAGGCTGCTGTTGCCACTCACTTAGAGATCTGGGTCTCTCTCTATGTCAGTGCTACCCAAGGTGAAAAAGTCTAAACTGATACGTTTTTGGTTGTTCTTTAAAAAACTGTTCACTAGCAGTGAACATTACTGATCTTTTCATTGACACAAACTACAAGGGGGTATATTGCTCGTGAGCTTCTTGTTTCAGGCTTAATGCACTGCTGATAGCAAAAAGGCAGTGGATTAGGGCTGATATCAGAAGTTGCTGGATCAAGCAGGTCAGGAGGGGGCACTGAGGTAGCCTCAGAACCAGGCACCTCCCTGGGGATGGGGGCAGGCAAGGCTGTGGGCCTGGCTCAGCAGAGTCCATGGCCAGGCAGGACAGGGCTGTGGGGAGCTGGAGACTGGCCTGGCTGCAGCATTGCTGGGGCAGGAGCTGACAGCCCTGGGGAGCTGGCATGGGGTCCTGGGCCATGGGCAGGTGCAGGGAGCCCCAAGGGCTGGGCAGGAACAGCAAGGCCTCTGGTCGTCCTGATATATCTGAGCATCTTATAAATTGACCAACCATGATGACAGAAGACTTCATTAGCAGCTTCTGGTTGCAAAAATCCCCGTCTACAAGTAGCTGTTGCAGGCATTACAATGCGTTTGTACAAGTTAGATATATTTTCAAGAACTGAAGCAGAAAATGAAACAAAAAGCTTTGTTATGCAATAAATATTGATAAGTGGGAAGGGTCACAGTGGCTTAACACTACCGTAGGTATGTGTGGACAGTCCAGTGGAGTAAAATCACAGGGAGGACAGTATAGAGGCCAGCTGAAATAAGTGACTTTTGTTTCCTTGTTGACTGCCATCTGAGTTTTCTGCATTCATAAAGGCTAAAATTTGCAAAAAATAATAGTTTACAATGGGCCTGAAGAGATGCTGTCTTTTCCTTCAGTTTCCTCTTGATGTTTCACTTCCCTCTTTTGTGAGTGGGAGGATGTTGTCATTAATGAAGGTAGAAGCCTCAGGAGAATCTGAACCTTTTGAAGGACTTTACAGTACAACACAGCTTTACAGATGAAGACAAGTGGGAAAACACTGGAAGGTGTTTACCTAAACAATGCTTAATAGGGCTGTCTACAGGCCAGGGACAGAGACATTAGTTCTGTTAATACCTGCATTTGAAATTTAGTCAGACCATACAGTAGCAAGAGCTTTGTTACAGCAATACTGGATTTTAAATTCACCATGAAGCCTGAAAGCTTTTCAGAGCTTCACTAACTTGAAAGTGGCATCTCAGTTTCTCCATAACCTTCAGAGTTCAAAGGATTCCGCTATGAATAATACAGGTCTTGATATAAACCAAATCAGAGAAAATGATAATAATAGTTAAGGCCTCAGTCATTATGTATTCATGATAGGCTCACCCACTATTGCTAACTAAGCAGAAAATGCAGCCACTTTTAATAAATAAGGATGTATTTGAGCAACTTAATTGGCAAATGACTTGAAACAAAGACTTGAATGCATAAAATTGAACAAATTAAGATCGGTGAAAGGTACAACAAAATAGTTCATGTTCACTGGTAGAAAAATAACTAGTGAAACAAAATCCTGACTAATCTTTAATGAGACTTGAAGTATCTCCACCAAACCAATCAAGTCCTTCACAACAGAAATGGGTAGTCATGCAATAAAGGAATTTAAATAGCATTGCAAAAAGTATTCCAAGTGTAACAGTGAAAGTTAACTCAAGAATTTTACTTACATTTGGATTAATAAGAAAGCATTCTTTTAACAGAAAATCTGCAAATGTAATTGCGGATGAAGAAAAAGGACATTCTAATAAGTAGATTCACATTATAAATACTACAGTGTAAAGTTTTTAGGCTAAACTTTTTAGCCTCTTTATAGGTAGTATGATTCAATTTATTTATATGCCTCCACCCACCCAAAAAAACCCCCACAAAACCTACAAAATTATATCGAGCAAAATATCTACCTTTTTCATTTTCCTTTGTCTGCTATGAAGTGATGAAGGAATGTCAGGTACAGCATATGAAAGAAATTAGTCTGAAGGAGAGATTTAAAGTGAAAACTCTTCAGCCTTAAAAAACTTTTGATTTTCCTGAGTATTAGAGAAGTAGTGCGCAAATAAATTACCAAATATTAGTACAATTACAAAAAAATCTCTGCTGTCTTTCCAGGTGTGAACAATAAGCTGAGCTATAGAAGAAAATAACTGTATGTAGCGGCAGTCTAACAGTCTTGAGGAATATAGCTGAAAATACATGCTGTAGATAACCTCTATATGGGATATGATTCCAAAGAAAGAAGGAATAGATTCAATAGATTTTGTTTGAAAAAGTGTTTCAGATGGCAAAATCTTTCATTAACATGCTTAAGGAAATCTCAGATAAGAAAGAATGAGTCTTATTTAGTCGCTGCAGAATTAGAGCAGGTTGGATTGCCAGCTATTGCTGCTACGGTGATTGAGAAAGCCCTGCCTCTGTAATGCTGTTAGTGCCTGGAGGTGTTTTATCTGACACCAGAGAATTTCTTGTGAAGGACACCTATGCATGGGAGACAGAAGGAGAGCTGTGAAACCTCATCAGAATCCCACTGCGTGAGCTTCCCAAATAGGATACAATTGAATTGTGGATGCTGAGTGCTCACAACTCACTGGCAGGCTGCACAATTACATCAAGCAGTAGATGTTAGACAAGGTAAAATAACTGTCAGTTATTATGAAGTATTATTTTTAAGTATTGACAGCTCTGTGTTTCATATATATGTTTACTGATACATATTTGAGTTTAATTTTTAAATATATATGGGCATATTGTAGGGTGGGAGATGTGAAAGTGATCTTAGAAGGGAGCAAAAGCAACTAACATGGAAGTAAAGCTAAACAGTTCACTGTTAAGTTCCCTTGGCATTAAGAAAAAATAAAAAATCAAGGTCTTCAGCTTGCAGACAGCCCTTCAAAATGTGTACAGTCTTGGTGAAATAGAAGTCAAATCAAGGTGTATTTCACAATCAAAAGACAGGCCCAAGTCCAGATTTCAACAAGTCCTGCATTTTTTAAATGGAAATGAAATCCTAGCTGTTTAGGAAGTACGCCTTCATCAAAGCAAACATAATAAAACTTCAGCAAAATTGATAATGCAAACCCTTCATGTACAAGTAAAATATTTGAATTTGAAATTAATGACCCCTTCTCAGTGGTCTGAACCATAGCATGAAGTTTACGCACAAGAACAACTGCTATATTCAGATATTAGGCCACACAACAAATCCATATTGTTTGGTTTCCATCTAAGAAAGCTTATTTACCCTGATTATGTGGGCTGCGTATAAAAAAAAGCTCCTCCTTCAGGCTTTTCTATGGCAATAACAATAACCTCAGGTTTGCAGTTGTCTAAATGGCTACGTTGCTAATTTGTTATTTAGATTCACTGGTTTTCTGTAGCTGGCTTAGCAGGTGACCTCTGATTTAAATTCTCTGGAGCAGGGACCATACATTTATCTGTGCACGAACAGTGGGGATTTGATCTTGGCTGGAGCTGCAGGCTATGACTGTGATGTAAATGTCAAATCATAATAGAGTAAGCTCAGGCAATTTTGCTCAGAAATAAAACTTGCTGCTTTCAAATGTCACTAGGCTAAAGAAACTTCAGCATAAACTAATGCTGAAGTCAGTGGAAAATACATTTACCCACAATGTAGCTTCAATATAATTTATTTAATTGTAAGGCATATTAAAATTTTATTAATCCAGTTACACTGTATTCTTCAGTTTAGCAGAACTATGCCATTTGAGAGGAAAAAGCTTGATGGATGCCTATGGAATTGCCACATTTCCCTTCTGTCTCTTGGGCACTCTTTGCAATTTTTGGCCAGGCACAGCCTAAATAAAAATAAATAAATAAATAGAAGTATAAAAAACCATACTAACATCTCTAAATGTAACGTGTTAAATCAACCATAGCACACCCTCTCTTTTTAGAGAAGTCAAGTTCTCAAATGTCTTCTACATAATCATTGTGATTTCTGGTTCATCTTCCCTCACTACAAGTTCAGAAGAAGGTACGTCACCTTTATGAGGAACAGTAATAACTTGGAAAGATTTTTTAAAATCTCTGTAGAGCTACTTACCCAAATCTCTAATAGCTATGGTGCAATTTAATTACAAAACATAAATCTTACAAGTCCAATCTCAGTGAGTGAATTGAAAAAAAACTCTCTCTGTGATCTTGTTCACTTTTCTTGCAGGCAGCCTTTTACTCCTGGAGTATGCCTTTTGATTATAGGCACTGTAATTTATTGCTGTAGTTGGAAGAAGTCACCATCCTCCCTCTTGCAGCCGTAGGGCTTCTTTGCAGAACAAAGTTAAGAACTAGTGTGAATTAATAGAAAATTATATATGATATGAAGTACAGAAGCATATATTTGAGTCGATACATGTGAATCATTTTGTTTTCTGGAGTACGTATACAGTCACTCTCCTTAGTGGTGTCCCATGAACGGTTAATGTTTGAATTTCACAGCAAATAACTACATACAAATTATATACTGCTAATTTGGAATCGCAAAGTCTATTTTTCTAACTTAAATAGTTCCACCTTTAAAGGGAGAGAATGGAGAGAAACATATGAGAAGTAACAAAATCTTACAGAATGTAAAAGAAAAAGCTGTGCTGTGGTTTTCTTATCTATAGGTAGATTGTTGCATATTTTGAAAAGTTTTGTTATTGACTTCAGTGAAAAAAAGTTTAGCCTCTAGTACTGAGCTGATGCACACTGGATTCAGGGGCTAATGTCTTATATCATGAAAGATGTATTTAGGGCCCTGGTCTTACACCTGCTTTTTTGTGATCTTAAAGTGGGTCAAGTTGGTTGGAAGCACACTTTCTTGGATTCACCAGTAGCAATACTTCCATAAGCATTGCTGTCACTCACTACATCTAAAAGCTTCAACCTTTGAAGTGGACAAGCTGGATCCTATGGCAGGACTCAACAGGTGTGTCTGCTATTACAGTTTGTCCCATACACCTTTGTGACGAAAGGGAAAATTTAACAGGAGGAAGCACATCTCTGCCACGTTAAAGCTTTTATGTAGTTCTGTCTGCTTCTTCCTAGCTTATAAAAGGCTTTGTCTTAATAGCTTTCAATTAAATGTGTGGTGTGTGATTTCTTGCATCTACTCTGATTCAGCTATGAAACCATAGGAAGGAGAAAAAATAATCAAATGTAGGTTCTTGGTGTTGCATCTAGCAGTGTTTTCCTGGCATATTTGTCATTGAATATGTCTTACAGAATCACGATGGGCCTGAAAAACACACAGTTGTGCCCTCGCATTTTACTAAGATGTAGCAGCCAGCATCAAGTTATGCAGATCTCAGTTGTGTAATGTAAAAGAGATGTTCATATATAACTATCACATAAACTTCAGCTCCTCTAATAAAAAATGTAGACCATTGTGTAAGAAACTCATCCACAACCGACTCATTTTGCAAAAATCATAGAATCATAGAATGGTTTGGGTTGGAAGGGACCTCAAAGATCATCTCGTTCCAACCCCCCTGCCATGGCAGGGACACCTCCCACAAGACCGGGTTGCTCAAGGCCCCATCCAACCTGGCCTTGAACCCCTCCAGGGATGGAACATCCACAACCCCTCTGGGCAACCTGTGCCACTGTCTCACCTCCCTCAGGGTAAATAACTTTTCTAATTTCCAATATAAATCTACCCTCTTCCAGTTTGAACCCATTAGCTCTTGTCTCATCAGTACAGGCCTGTGTGAAAGGTCCCTCCCCAGCCTTCTTGTAGGCCCTCTTTCAGATACTGGAAGGTCGCAATAAGGTCTCCCCTGAGCCTTCTCTTTTCCAGGCTGAACAAGCCCAGTTCTCTCAGCCTGTCTTCATAGGAGAGGTGCTCCAGCCCTCTAGTCATCTTTGTAGCCCTCCTCTGGACCCTCTCCAGCAGGTCCATGTCCTTCTTGTCCTCCAGAGCTGGACACAGCACTCCAGATGGGGTCTCACAAGAGCTTAGTAAGGGGACATAATCACCTCTCTTGACTTACTGGCCACACTTCTTTTGATGCAGCCCAGGATACAGTTGGCAAAAAAAAAATACAGGATTATTTTTTAATTTGAACTCTTAAGCTGTTTTTTCTTCTCCCTTGGCTTTCAAAAATGACAAAGCAGCTGCCAGGGGTTCTCCTGCATTGCAGTCATCTTCAGTTTCACTGAGGAATGTGGGAAATGCTGACCTGCATAAGGTTGTGTTGGTTCAGTAACTTATGTTTGTGTTTTGGTGTAACAGGAGAATTCTAAGGGGAGAGTCTGGAATGGAGATGCAATCCAAGTGGGGATTGAAGAGTCTTATAAGAGTAACTGATAGGCTGCCGGTTTATTTGTAACACAGTACATCCATGTAAAGATGGAAGCTGTGTCTAGGGCAGACTGAAGATGAATACTGAAATGCTACCATCCATCTAGGGAATGAGCTGTTGAAAGGTTTGAGGCCTTAGCTGGATGCAAAGGCCTCTGCATATTTTCCTGAAGCTTTGAAGGTTGCAGCCTGTAACCACTTTCCTCTGAGAACTTCCTTTGGCTATCTGACCAAAAGACCTGCCTTGCTGGTGCACGTACTAGTGTGAAGCTGCAGTGTATAATGCTGCTTGTCTTGTGCCATGGTTTCCATTCTCTTGCTCCTCTGAAAAAAGGATAGAGAGGGAAAGCAAAACCAAACAAACCTCATATGGCTGGTTTTAGTCTTCCAAAAGGAAACTTCTTGTTGACCCGTATTGCTTTAGGTGATGAATTGTCTGATGGTGTGATTTCCGGTTTTTAATTTGACGTAGCTGAACTGGAGGAGTAAGCCTCAGGGAGGCACTGTTGATCTGCTCACTATGGAAATAAAAAGTGCTACTCCTACATAAGATTGGATAATCCATAATCCAATTTACCTTCACTAAGTTAAGTTCATTGCTGACTGTCTAAAGGACAGTGTTCTTAACTGAGGACACTGGCTTCAAATCCTGTATCTGGCTACAGATGTGAATACTACCTGAAAGACTTAATTAGTCTTAGGGTTAGAAGGTTGGTAAAAGAAAATTTTTAAAAAATAGTAATTCAGAGCAAGAAATTTACCTAAAATGAAGATGGAGGAAACAGTAAGTTTACAGAAAGGGGAGAGATGCACAGAAATGCTTTCAGATCATTGAGAGAACTCTAAGAACTGAAATAACCAGAATTCAGAAGACCAGTATCATTGCCTCTTAAATAAAATTATCAGGATTTCCTGACACTTTCAGTATCCACAAATTGTTATATAGTGAAAAGATATGTTCTCTACTTCCTACAATTTATGTGCAAACAGTGAAAGAAACATTTTAAAGCAACTTTTTAAAAGGGATGGTTTATGTGGGAGATCCTGCTGATTGTAGTAGTTCCTCGTACAAATAATACAGTGTTTTGATTTGAGTAAAGTAGTTATTAACCTCAATGAATGTAGTACTAGTAAAGTTGCTTACCAGATGACTTGATGCTGTTGTGGTTACTAGTCACTGCCTCAGTGTATTGTATTCCAGTGTCTCAAATCCATTTGTAAACTGAGTAATAAATGCTCCTTCTATTTTTATTCAATCAGTTCTTTGCCATAGGTGAAAAAATCATGCATGGACATGCTATTTAAATATTGTTTTCCCTTTTAGCAAATAGTTTATAATAGTGGTAATTGTATCAGTGATGTATCAATCACTGATGATCAGTTACCGTAATCATAGTGATATACGTAGTTCCCAAAATAAAACATTACTGTGTCAGAAAATTACAGGCAAGTATTCTTATTTCAGTAAACAAGTGGAATGCATTTATCCCCAATAGCTTCCCTCAAGATCAATGCATTTCATCCTCAAACTACTTTAAAATTAGTTCTGGGACTTGAACAATTTGAAGTAAGTAAATTGTTGGGTTTTTCACTGGCTTTTACATATCCAAGTGTGATGTAGTCTTAAATCTTGATTTGCTGACTCGCATTAGTGCCTCTTCCAAATCAATTAGCGTGGAAACTCCCGCATTCCAAATCTGCATCTACTTTAAACAGCTTTCTGTTCCATCTAACAAAGCTAATGAAAGATTTGAGATCTTTCCCCAAACAATTTTCCCTGGAATTTTACTATTTAAATCCAGTTCTAAGGGCTGAAAAGTCAAATAATGTGAAGACCATCTGAGATCTTTGGCATACTTCTCTTCTGATTTGAAAGCTCTGTCACAGAAGTCATCTAGTCAGCAACTTCAGCTGAAGTTCTCTTGGCAATTTTAACATTACTGGAAGTGCTACCAGGAAGGAACATGAAGGGTTCTGTGAAGAAAAGTGGGTGGTGGTGGTGTAGGACTCGAAGAAGGGGCTTGTGTGCCATCTGTAATGGCTGTCCTAATAAATTATCTCTCCTCTCTAAGCGTGCCTTGCTTGAATGCAGAAAAATAGACATTGTACTAGGATCTGAATGGTTCTGAGGATGAGGTTTAGGTCAAAGATTGTCATAAAAGCTGATCTCCTGCTGGTCTTCAATGTGAATCTTCCTGTCTCTTACCCTAATAAATGACCGCAAGGCATATTTACTCACATTGGATATGATTTCTCAAGCTTCCTGAAATACTTCTGCTTCCCATCCATGCTTATGTGGTACATTTTACTTAGCCAGGTACATCATTTGGTACATAATAAGAGTAAGATATCTCCATGAATCATTTTCTTCTTACACCCTGTACTCTTCCAGCTTAGCCGCACATTTAGCAGGACTCTCAAGTAGCAGAATCCAGGATTCATCTGAGTGATGCCTTTGAAAAGCTGTAAAACCCCAATGCTCTTTTTTTCCATCCCTCTACAATTATGAACACATGTTTCAAATTGATATCATCTTGTCTGGAGCTTAAACATGATCTGAATTCCACTGATTGTAATCTGGCCCGTGGCCTCATGTTTCATACATGTGCTTCTAACACTCTCCAAACCACACTTCTTGCAGCTTTTTTGCATTCTCGGATTGTGTTCTTTTCCTTACTATTATTTCCCATGTGTTGTTAATACTGTGATGGAAATGTCAGGCTAATTATCTATGAGAATAGGTAATAGGTTGGAAAAGAACTGGGGAAAACAGCTACACCAAAACAAAAGAGCTTACTGCTGCAAGGTTTGCCAGCTCTGCTGAGGTGAATGGCATTCTTTCACTTTTTGAGGCAAGCATTGATGTGAGTCAGTAAAATGTATAAAGGAAAGTGTTTAAGGTTCCTAATTTTCCCTTCTACGAGCAATACTATGTTTACAACTGGGGTAGGAATCTCCATTCCAGAAAGGATAGAAGTGGTTAAGAGTGGACACTGCGTATTCATGTTCATGCCTGTAGATGTCCCTTGTGTTAGTAGAAAAGACCATAGCATCACAAACGTTACAAAATCTATGCTGCCAAATGTTTATCTGGTTGGAAATTACTTTGCATCTCTGATTAAAGTGTTGTACTGGCCTTAAGGTACAGTTGCCACCTGTTCAAGGGAATGTCTCCGAATAAGCCAAGAAACAAGAGATTTAGATCTGCTGTGTCTGGATGCTGTCCATTTACAGCCAAAAGAGGTGCCCTAGCAGGTCTAATTTTCTACTCCTGAAGTCCAAGGACAGCAGGTAATGACTGAATAAATGCTTAAAGCCTTCCTGATAAATATCAATCAAACTTTCCATCTGTGGTCTTTCTGAGAGAAATAATAGAAACACGGGGGTTTTGTAACCCAAACCTAGTGAGGTGAATCAAGTCAATGTTATTTGAATATTGATGCAGGCCACTTTCAACAATCCTACTCTGTGGTCCTATAAATACAGCTATACAGCTGTATCTAAAACATAGTAATTACTGGACAAAAAATATGCTTGTTTCTCAATTCAATATAGTACTTCATTTTAACATTAAAATAACCTAAAATATTTTCTTATTCATTTATTCTGTATAGGAAGGGGCCTTTATCAGTTGTTGAAAGTGATGGAAGAAGCTGTATCTTCTATATAGAGTACTGTATTGGATCAATCTGTTTTGTAAATCGGTGAGAAGCAGGATGGTACAATTGTATCTCATTACCATTAAAATGTTTAAATATAATTACTACTAATAAAATGACTACATTGTCATTGTGGTGTTAATTCCCAAAAGATTTGGTACAACGGGTTTAAATTAATTACAAATGCAGGGCTAAGGCTGAGGTCTAAGACATTCAAGACGGGGAAGAATGTAAGAAAGTTTTTTGGAAAGTAAATCTCAAGATCAGTGAGGGAATAGAGGGCAATATGCTTAGGGGTATCTTTTACTCTTTATATCACAGGTCCATTATTTTTTCCCCAGAACTTATGTACAGAAAGACATAAAATGAATCCTTTGAAGTGAAGTTGTTGTCTGCACTTAGTTAAAAATAGACCTAAAATACAGCTGAGTGATTTTTCTCATTACCAAAACAAAAACCAATTTCCTCTGCCAAGTCACTTGGAAGTTACCAATGTATTCTAATGTATTTTTTCTTCTCTCTTTTTCAAAAAAGTGGCATCTTTAACCAGAGCAGCTGAGCCTTTGTATAAGTTAATTTTAATACTTACTAGGTAAGCACTGGTTCATAATCTTGACTTTCCTACCTACTGATCTAAGAGAACACCTATCTAGCAACTTCTGATTTCTACAACAGATGTGGAAGAAGTGGCAGCAGCATTAGTAAGTGCTTTAAGGTTTGTGTTACTTCAGATTGGCGTAATCTCATGAAGCATCCTTTTGGCAGAAATAATATAACTGAGCATCAGGTGCATGCATAGTATCAGGCGCTAAAGGGGAATCAAATATCGGTTGTATACATTCAACCATCTGTAATCACAAATACATTCAACAGGCAATTTGAAAGTTCAGAGCACTTTTTAATTCTATGTTTCAAATGCAGGACCTTTGGATATTTTTGTACAGAAGGCTAAAATCACATTGCATCTTATTTATGCTTTACAAATAAAAAAAATTCTTCAGTCTTCTTACAATCACCGAAGTTTCTAAGGTTTTAAATCTAAGTAACAGTGCTACCACAGTAGAAAATCAAGTAAAAGTGATATAGGGTCAACCTGTAAAGGAATTTTAGATAGAAAAGGAATGTGTTATGCAAAATGTACATAGTAATACCAAATAGTGTTTTGGAATAATCAAGGCAAATGCACTAGCTCTCCCCAAAATTTCTCCTAACATAAATTGGATGACTGGTCTTCCTCTGATGTCTAAATGCTCCATTCACACAGAAACTTAAAAACAACAAGCAGCTTTTGTAAGAAGTGGCACCAGTGTGGCAGAACACACAAGTTTGAGACAAAATCTATGGTTCTTGATTGTGTAGTGGTCACAAAGATACGTGTAATAGAATCATAGACTCATAGAATGTATTGGGTTGGAAGGGACTTCTAAAGGCCGTCTAGTCCAAACCCCTACAGTAAGCAGGGACATCTCTAACTAGGTCAGGTTGCTCAGGGCTGTATCAAGCCTGACCTTGAATGACTCCAGGGATGGGGCTTCCACCACCTCTCTGGGCAACCTGTTCCAGTGATCAACCATCCTCAAAGTTTAGTGTCAGTCTGCCAGACTATAATAGATGCTCTCTGTTAACCCCTTTACCCACCCCAGAAAAGGGCATAAGGGAGAGAGAGACTTATGGATTCCTGTTGGCCTCCCTCCCCTCCCAAATGGGAGAGGAAGGGAATGAGAGAGAGACTTGTAGATTAGAAAAGAAACCTAAAACAGCTTTAATGAAGATAATAAAATGGAATATAGTCAAATATGTCCAGTATCAAACCCAACCCAACCCCTGTAATGGCAATTACATTACTGTCAGCACTGATGCTGTGGAGCAGGCATCAAGAATGGGGCTCAGCGGCAGACAGGAACTGGGTTCAGGAGCTGGATTCTGGAACTGGATTCAGGAACACATGGCTCGGGACAGAAGGCAGAATGGATAGATTCCCCCTCAGATGCTGGCCATTGAAGAAGGAGAGCTTGACCCTTGTGATCCCTCAGCTTTATACTGAACATGACATATATGGGATGGAATCCCTCATTGGCCAGTTTAGGGTCCCCTGTCCTGGCTGCTCCTCCCCGCAGGAGCAGCCTTTCACTTTCTGCACCCCCCGATGTGGTACACAAGATTTAGCAGCGACCTTGATCTGCACACCAATCCTTGGTAGTAACTCCAAACATCATGTGTTATTACTGCTAAAAGCGGGCACCGTGAAAATACACCCTTAACATCAGAAAGTGCAGTTACTTAGAAGAGACTCTGCTGAAAAGTTAAATCACTGAACTAAATTAGTTTGGTTCTGAAACCGGGGCATCACTTCTTCCTAATGTCTAATCTAGATCTACCCTTAGTCGTTGGCGTGGTCCTTCATACAACTCTGGCCAGTGTCAGGTGGCATTCTGAGTTTAGCACATGAAAAGGACCATGCTACACAAGCAGTTTTCATGTTGCTCACTTCTTCTGGGGGAGAAGACAGTATAGGCATGCCAGTGCGAGCTATGTAATTTTGATCTCAGATCCAGTGAACAGTTCTTGACATCATTTATTTACCCCTATACTCTTAGCCCCAGGGCTCAATGAATGGTTTCCATCTCTACAGAGAAAGCATCTGTTGGCTCCTCAAATGTTAATAAAGACTTTCCTTCAAGTTTCTAATTGATTAGTGAAAACATAAACATCTATGGCTTCATGGATATTTTGCAGCCAGCATAAGAAATTCCAGTCTCAATGCCATGTCCTATACAACTGTTGGTAGCTATATGTTACAGATCCATAAAATGTGATCATTGTTGCAACAATTTTATCACTTAAAGATAATTTTCGGGAAAAGGAGTTTTTCTGAGGATTTCTATAAAGCTGTGGAGCTTGGAAAAAAGATACATGCACCAGGCATCACTTCTCTAATGAGAAAAGTGAACATACCATTGTAGAAGGAAGTGGAGTACTGGATGAAAATGATAATGTTTGAAGAAATACAAGTATGACAATTAATAGAAATTTTGAGTTAAGCAGTGGCAGTGGTGTCAAAAAGGAAGAACACGTATTTGTATTAAAGATGCTTTAAAATGTTATGCAATAATCTAATTTATTCCATTGTGCTAGATTCCTGTTTGCCAATTAAGAAAGGAACACTGTGCCAAAAAGCAGACTAATTCTTCATGTAAAATGAAGATGATATGAATAATGACCAGTTTCAGCCAGAAAAGGAGATTTCTATTTAAATTGTAAGTTTAGAAAATGAGTTCCTTTCCGGGGAGTGAGGGGAACAGAAGGTGTCCTCAGAAAAACCCCTACTGAGAATAGCTCATGGCCTAGTGCTTATGGCTGTCATCTATTTTGTGGATGGCTGAGGTCCAGCCCCTATTATGTAGGTAACATGCAGAACATTTCAATGAATAAGCATATGTTGATCAACTCCCAGAGAGCACCAACTGTTTTAGCTGTGGTTCCCACATAGAGATCAATTCTCCTGCTGTTGTCAAAGAAGCAAAATATTAATTTGTCATTGGGCAAGACAGAGTTGATGGTAGTTAACACACCTGAGGAATGAAGACTCAGAAGATAAAGTCATTAGGCAACTCTTTCCTATAGTCAGCCGTATATTGCTGTTGAAGGGACAGAATTCAGGTCTCTGGTGTTTCTGCTCACTTAAAAACATATTTGAATAATATGTATTTGAATGCTATGACCATGTTTGTCAGCAGGAAGACTGGGTGTTACAGAGCTATATAAGTCAGAATTTGTTGGTTATTTCAAAGCATAGAAACACTGTAATACATAGCTCATCAGCCTTCTTCTCTTTAATGATTGAGAAAGGCCTCTGCAATCCCATGAAGTCCATTCTCCCATCGTGAAAGCCAACAAGCCTCTTCTGTCTCCATGAAATGGAAAGATTTCTCCAGAGCTCACTCATCATGCAGGGCACAGGGGTGGTACAACACACCATTGCCACCATTGACTTGGTGTCAACAACTGCAGGCTGAGCTGGCAGTGGCAGAGCCAATTGTTTGCTTGGTCTGATGATTAATCCTCATCGGAGATACAGAGGCATTTCAAATATCTCAGAAAACTTTCTCATGCAGTCTAGAAACTTAGGCAAATCATTTACTTCTTATATCCCAAGGGGTGGGATGGAGGTGCAGATGGAGAACAGGGAGGTGATTCAAGTAAGCCAGCATAGCTTCCCCAAGGTCAAGACCTACCTGACCAACCTAGTGACCTTCTATAATGGAGTGACTACATCTGTGGACAAGAGAAGAGCTATGGATGTCATCTATCTGGACTTCTGTATGGCCTTTGACACAGTCCCCCACAACACTCTTCTCTTTAAATTGGAGAGATACGGATTTGATGGGTGGACAAGAAATCAGTTGGATGGTTGCATCCAGAAGGTAGTGGTCAGTGGCTTGATGTCCAGGTGGAGATTGGTGACAAGTGCTGTCCCTCAGAGGTCTGTACTGGGACTAGTGCTGTTTAATATCTTCTTCAGTGACATAGTGGGATTGAGTGTACCCTTAGCAAGTTTTTGAATGACACTAAGCTGTGTGGTATAGTTGACACACCAGTGGGACAGGATGCCATCCAGAGGGACCTGGACAAGCTTGAGAAGTGGGCTCATGTGAACCTCATGAGGTTCAACAAGGCCAAGTACAAGGTCCTGCACCTGGGTGGGGGCAATCCCTACAGGCTGGGGGATGATGGGATTGAGAGCAGCCATGCAGAGAAGCTGGACATAAGCCAGCAATGTACGCTCACAGCTCACGAGGCCAATTGTATCCTGGGCTGCATCAAAAGACGCATGACCAGGAGGTCAAGGAGGTGATTCTGCCCTTCTACTCTGCTCTGGTGAGACCCCACCTAAAGTACTGTGTTTGGCTCTGGAGTCCTCAGCACAAGGACACGAGCCTGTTGGAGAGGGTCCAGAGGAGAGCCACAAAAATAATCAGAGGGCTGGAACGGCTCTCCTATGAAGACAGGCTGAGAGAGTTGGGGTTGTTCATCTTGGAGAAGAGAAGGTTCTGCAGAGGCTTTATTGCAGCCTTTCAAGTACTTAAAGGGGGCCTCTAAGAAAGATGGGGACAGTCATTTTTTCAGGCCCTGTTGTGACAGGACAAGAGATGATGGTTTTAAACTGAAAAAGGGTAGATTTAAGGAAGACATTTTTGCCAGTTAGGGTGGTGAAACCCTGGAACAGGTGTATCCCAGACTATAAATGTCACGCTCATTATAAAAGAGGAAGTTTGCTGAGAATGGGGGCTTGTCCTTTTCCTCCTCCCTATTTCTGACATCCCTGGAGGGACTTGCTTACCATTCTGCTCCCAAGGACTGCTTTCCTGTTTATTGTGACCACCAGATTCACCGGGCTGAGTATAAACTTGTGTTCTTTATATTGGCATTGGTATTAACATTAGTTTCCCTGTTTTGTTGTATCTGTTCTCATTTCAACCCATAAGTCTCCTCTCTTTTTTCTAATCCCCTTCTTAGCTGGGGAGGCGTCATAAGCTGATAGAACAACCACTGTAGTTTAGCCCCAGATATGGGCTAAACATACACAAAGTCACAGGTTTTAGGAGAAACATAATTCTTTTCTAATGACACAAATTTGGATCTTGTACTGCTGCAGTTCCTTCCATTTGTATCACTTAAAATCACTGGGTTGTTCAGTTCTATTTCATATCTGTATGATACAGCACTTCTGTTTCGTTCAGACAATACTGTCTTTGTTTTGTCAGCACTTTTATAAGAATAGCCTAGGTTTTGTGCCAAAACCGTTAATGAACCTATAAAACAAGATAAATCACAAGGCCAGTACTAGAGGAGATCTATTGATAAGTGCTTTTCAATCTCAGTTGACATAATAATAAACCAGCAAAAATTACTAAATAAGAAAACTTTTCAAAAACATACATTTCACTGGAAACATTTATGAGTAGTTATGCACTTGATAAACTTTAAAAATATCTGAATACTAGAATTAGTTTAAATTCATCTTTCAAACACTTTTACTGACTCAATTATCAGTAATATTTTTTTCAGTAAAAATCCTTGTCAGCAGAGATGATTTTCATACACTTGAGAGAGTCAACTTCTAAAAAAACCCCCAAATCAATCCAGTCGTACATTTTTTTTTCATTACCCTAATCAGATCTGACAAAGTACATCCAGCCTATTCATATACTGTCACATCTGAAAGTGGAAAATGAACTCAAAAAGCCACAATTAAAAACCAGCAAACAAAAAATAATAGAGTGATATTTTTTTAAAAACAAATCCTGAAAAAACCCAGACCATCTACCCATGGTGGTTATTATTTTCAAATGTCGAATAGAAAAAAACATGAGATATTAAATAGAACTTGAGTTATATCCTTTGGAAAGGACTGTATTTATTGTGGGACTTGTAAACAGTCTAACTATACACAGTGTGGAATTGTGGAAATGTGTCCATCTGACCCACTTTCTTCCTGAAGTTCAAGCATTCTATCACACAATGTTTCAAAACAGTTGGAAGATGATAACTTAATGAGTCTCAATATGCTGTATAATGTAAGGATGAAAAGGCTGTTATGCTTCTGCTTTGATCATTTTATGGGCAATTTTCTTAGCATATTTGCTTATGTTACTGTATATGTATTTATAATTCTCTTATGGCTCTTACAGTAAATATTATATTTTAGTTACTGCAAACCCTAATCATAAAGAATAGTGTATTTGGGGTGAAATTTGTCTCCTTCCTTTTGTACACTTCTGCTTTACATGTGTTAAGCATTTTTAGTTTCCTATCTCTTTCTCTTATCTCTTAATCATTTGGTCAGGTTCTCTAATTTTTTCTCCATTTTGGTAAATTTTCCTCAAATCCATATGACTTCAGGAAGAAAAGTAGGACACCTGGTTATTTTCCTTGAATGACAAACACCAAAGAAGGTACCTTAACATGCACTTTTCAGTAGTTCTCTTAATTCCCTTGTATTTTTATAGCTTTAAAATATGTTGCTACAGAACTTTGTAACCAGATCTATAGTAGGTTAATTATCTTTTGCTAACTTATTTCAAACCTAAAGATAAATGTTTATCATATTTTAAGTTATGTGTTTCTACCCACATGCATGAATATGCTGTTGTTCTAAAGGTTTTATTCCACATTTCTCAGTGATGGAAGCTTTCTATGAGTAAGAACAGAGGCTGACAGGAGTTTTGTGAAGGTAACAGGTGTAAGATCTTTCTTTATATTGAGATTCAGATGCATTCAAGTAGCCTTAAGCTTCTCTAAATCAGTGCCTCAAATTATGCTAAGTGAATTCACTCTCTAGGATTCCATGCTACATGCTGATTGCTGAAAATGAAGGTGAGTCTATCTGTTGTATGTTTCAAACATATTTGAATCTCTAGCAAGCTCTTCATTCTTTCTCACAAAAAAAATTGTTATTCTGGCCTGAAGTGTTACAGTGCTATGACATATGAGATAACAGATTAATCTCTGTTTAGGATCTGCCTGCCTTCATCATGTCATGCCTTTGGCCAGGTGGCTTTGATGTGCATTGGAAGAAGTTTGCATACCTGTATCACTTCTTGATGATCTCTATCTGCATGCAACAACAGTTATTTGTTTCTAAATTCAATCTAAATACATTATAGAAATAATTTGTAATGAAAAGGTTAAGTCAATAATAGTCCTAATTCTAAATGCTTTGGACAGAGAATATGGAACTTCTAGCTTAAGAGAGGAATGCAGTGAACTACACACTATGATCTCATTCAGCAAAAAATATTTGTCATATAATTTTCTCCTGGGCATAAAGCTTTCCCTTTTGTGCTATACCTTTACTAGCTTGAAGAAGAAATGCAGTAACTAACAATTAGCAGAGTATTTTCATATTAAAACTCCTAGGTGGTTTGTTTTGGCTAAATGCACAGAAGCTTTCCTCATGTATGATCATGCTGTACGTATCCTTTACAGCCTCCAAATACATGGCATTAGCTTGATATGCTTAGAATAATAACGTAGATGGTTACTGCAGCAAGACTTAATTAGAAACTAACCTTAAGAAGGATCTTTCATTTTAAAATATATTAGAGCCAGTTTGCTTTTGGCCCAATCAATGAAATATAGCCCCTCAAGAGTGCTTCAGCAAATTGTGCTGTAGAAGTAAAAATACTTAGCAAGGAAAGACTATGTTTTGAGCTCTAGCAACTAATTTTTACTGTCTGAAAATTAGTCAGGAGTGAAAAATCAGGATTTCTTTTCTTTGTCTTTCCCACAGGGCACTGTCTAAAGAAAATGGTTAAATCTTTAGCAGCCAAATATATCTTTTCCTATGGGTGAAATGTTTTACTATGGGAAGTCAGGCTTGAAGAAATGGCAATTAAAGAGGTCTCTGAGTTATGCTCTGTATTAGTTCTAAAGAAAAATGAAGCAAATCTTTTCCCTTTGGGATCAGCTTCGAGAGAGTAATACCTGTAACACTAAAAGTGTTTTTTTCACATCGTAGTGGCAGTGGTCACAGTAGTTAGACCTTTTCATGTGACCCTTACACCCACCCCAACATTCATGTTTAGAAACCAGCATACCTAGAGATACAGGAAAATGTAACTACTTTAGCCAGGAGTTGACTGTTTTTTCTCTATCATCCTGAATGTTTATCTCTTTAAGAGTCTGGATACTCCATTTAAGAATAAAGAACTATAGAGCAGTCACATTTATAGATTCTGGTTATATTTTTCAACCACAAAGATGTTTAAACAAATTTTAAATATACAAGACTTTCAAAAGCTAACTCATAAAGTTCCCTTTTCCCCTGACTCTATCAAAAGACTCTCATACAACATACAGTTAAAAAAGTGTTTTCTGTTTTCCCTCTGGTGTAGGTTGGAATATAGATTGATGCAAACTGTGAGAATTTCCGTGGCTTGAATTAGTAAAAGTAGAACATTTAATCCATTATCACTGAGAATCATGGTGATTTTCAGCTTTGAGTTCCCACCTACCTTGAACCTGCCCAGTTACATGTCTAGTCCTCATTCTCATTGAAAAGAGTCCTGTTTATGTTTCAAAAACACTCCTGCATTTTCTCATACATTTTAACAAGTGTTTTTGCTTTCAAGCCAAAAAATACAGAAAAGTCTGTGACAAACACAAATGAATAAAAGCAGCAATAGCAGATTTATAGAGCTAACAAACAATAAAGCATTCTTATTAACCTTTCTACACTTCAGCTTAACTAGTGCTTCATTTTTTTGAAATTAATATAGAGATGTATTCTGATCATGGTGAAGAAACGATCAAATTTTGACCCAAGAAAGTTTAAAGGTTTCATGTTTTCCCTTAATACATCCATAACACTAAGCCTCTTTCATAATCAGTATTTTCTAAGCTAGTACTGCTGATTACATATTACATGGTACAAGCAAAGTCAGTTTTGTGAGCTGCAATGCAGCAAAACCAAGAGGTTGACACTGTGCTTTTTGATGGAAGAATATGCAAGTGATATCTAGTATTTCTAAAAAAAAAAGTTCCAGATATTATTTGCTGATGACAGCAAATTGTGTCCTAGGCTTCCTTAGCCTGGACAAAGTGCATCTTCTTGTAGAACTGCTAAAACTATTGGGAGCATCTTTCTTCCTTGATAATATTTTGAAAAATAAAACCCTCTAAAATTAGATTAAAAAATAAAAGTACCTTTAAAAAGTAAAGAATAATTAAAAGCTAGAGGTAACAAATCGTAAAAGAAACCAGAACTGCGTAACATAACTGTCTCTATGGTTACATAGAGCATATTTAGAATTTTAAAAGTTGATCTTTCTGAGCTGCATTGTACACATAGAAAAGTGTTGCAAAACTTGATTCACCAGAAATAAACCAAGATGGTTAAAACATATACCAGTACATGATACACAGCTAAGCATGAAGGAGGTAGTATGGGTTAATGTCCAGTAAAAATACAATTTTCTTACACACAGCAGTATTTTTTAACTTAACTGTGCAAGAAATATTTTTGCTGAATTTAAAAATTTGTTAAAACCAATATATTCAAACTTGACCACAAAGACTGCAAAGTTGTTTTTTCATCAGCAAGGCAAAAGCACGAGCGGAGTAACTTTGTAGTGTGGACCAAAAAACTCAATAAGCTCAAGTTCTCTATTTACATGGTAACAAGCTGAGAAAAAGATCAAAGGCAGAAAATGGT
>JAVSBS010020373.1:10199-32274 GCA_033124195.1 Coracias cyanogaster | reverse complement strand
CCCCCCCCCCCCCCGGGTCGCGAAAGCTTATGTAAATGATACAAGCTTTTATCAGTAAGCTATGGTGTGGCATTACTGTATTTTCAAGTGCTTCAGTGTAACCATAGAAGCACATTTCGCTGTTACAGCATTTGAAAATCAATAATTATGCACTTTCCGTTTCTGTTGTGCACACTGACAGTTTCAATACGGCTGTTTTACACACTGGGGTGTCATGAAGGTGCTGGCATAAGAAAAGAAGATGGAGTTTTAGAGAAAGTCAGTGTGTCATTTCACAATGCATGGAATAAGGCCAGAGTTCTTTTGTTTAATATAAAACCTTGAACCAGTAAGCTAAGAAATGGAAGATGCTTGGATGAAAAAAAGAAGTAACTATTATTGATCTTATTGTTTGTCAATTCTTATAAGTTTTAAATGCTTAACTTCCACTTAAAGATAAATTGTCTCACAGTATCTCTGTACTGTGTTGATGAACTTGTGTATCAGCTACTTATAACAGAGAAAGAGAGCATCCCTTCATCATGTACCCCTTAGTGCATCCCGAGAGGTAATGGTGGGGCTTAGGTCAACATCTGTAAACATGAAAGAAGGTTAGGAACATGAGAAGGCAGTCAAAACAGATCCTTCTCCTTTAGCATCCCATCTCCAGCAGAGGCCAAAAGCTAGTGCTCAGGGAGGGCCATAAGATTCTAAAGTATTTTTTCCCAAACATAAGCTAAAGGACATATTAATTAAAGTCCACCTTTTGCTCTAGAAGAAAGCAATTAAGAGAATTTGAAAGGAAGGACAGACAACTGCCAATAAAAATTCAGGTTGGTACACATTGACTCTAGTATATCTTCTTTGCTTCCTATTGAAAAATCTGGAATACATAGAAACAATGCATACAGTTTCCATACATGTCTTGCATGCCCTTCAGAGGAATTTTCCTGGAAGTCTTTATGAAGTGTGTATGTCCTTTGTCCCTCCTCTTTACTGTTAGCCTTGTGGCTGCAGGGCTATTTCATGATCTCCCACATCTTCACTCACTTTCTTGGTAGACTCTCCAGCAACATACAAGGAACTTTGTCTGGTCCCAAATCCTGAGTTCACTTTCTTCTGTCTCTTTATTCTGAAATGAAATTTTTTAAAAAGTGTGACCACAGCACTAAGCAGAAAAGCCGACTTAAGTTTAAAACAATTGCAGATCAAATTTCTTCTAAGAAAAAAGTTTCAGTAGGAGACAGTAGAATTTCGATGAGAGAATCTTTCAGTATTGTCACTTTTATAGTACACATTGGGTACCTTTTCAACTGATTCTTTAATAAGTAAGAAAAAGAGTATAGGGTTTCATAGCAATTACTTGGAATTGTCTTTCACAGTGAGAAGCAGGCTACACTTGCTTGCTTCCCTTTTGAGAACTAGGAGCCGTTATTTATTGATTGATAGTTGTAAACTGCAATACTATTGCTATTCAAGATACATTTAAAGTACTTTCATATAACTCCTAAGTTTTTTTATAGGAAGAAGGTAAGGTGGAGAATAGTGAGAAAGATCAGATGTAGCAAAACCCTCATTTGACAATATTCTTGCCACTAGTCCAGCATAATGTCTTCATATTATGTTAATAGCAATAGGGAGACATTATTTACAAAAGCATAATCATCATAAAGATTATCATTAACACAGAGCTACGCTAAAAATATATTAGCTTTTATAAGTTTTTATTTGATAGATCACATTTTCGATAACAACGTGCAGCAGAAGAAAAACATCCACTCAGGCTGGGCAGCAGCCACAAGCCATTACACTCTCCAGAATTCAGAGCACAGTGAACAGAGGAGCCCAGAACAACGCAGAATTATCAAGAGATTCAGTACTGCCCAAAGTAGCTACACTACAAACTGACCCAAGATGACTGCATGTAAGAGTTAATAAACCCTGGCAGATGTAAACTGTTTCTGTATATTACTAATTTTTACTTCATCCATGGTTAACTGAAGATTTCATGTGCTTTAAGCTTAGGGGCATACATCTCCAGTTCTCTCCCTGTCATCTTTGCACTTTCTTTGAAATCCTGACACAGGCCACGGTGCAATTCCTAGGTTTCTTGTCTTTTTTTATACATACACCTTTTCAGAAAAGGGAATTCGCAAACCCATTGGTTTAGTCTTGACTCTGGGACTAAAAGACTAAAAGTCTTGTGAAATATGTCTGAACCACATGCCATAATGCCTGAGAGTTTTTACCCAACTGTGGAACACAGTGGTCCCCAGCTCTTTGTAGCCCTAACCCAGTTCCTGGCAGTGTGAGCAGGTCAGCCACACCATCATGCACACACATCTAATCCAATATGTCTATTATTTAGAATACAACGATGTTCTTAGAAAAACCCAGCATCACACGTCAAAATCTGTCTGTGTTAAGTGAGCTGCCAAGGGGTAAAAGCCTTTGAGCTAGCCTAGAAATGGGACTGCTCACGGCATCACAGACCCCATGGTGCTCCTGGCTGCTGCTGAGCATTCCCACCAATTATTGCAGATACAGACTGATTGCCAAGCGCGTTAGCAGTAAGCACCAATAAGCTGGGAAATTCTTCACCACATTGGATACACAAGATAAGGCCGATCAGAAACAGTTGTTACTGAATTTCACTGGAATTATTTTGGAATTGATGGCTGCTTCCTTTTTAATTAGTTTAATGATTTCCAATAATAACTTTGTGTTATTAAAAAGTTATATTCACAACTCCTTGTTATTAAAAATACTCGTGTGACTATATTAGTGCAATATCATGGGAAGTTCTTACCTTTATTCTTCATTTTGCTAATCAAAAATATATTAATATAAACTAAAAATAAAATCCCTAAAATTAGCAAGTGGAACAAATTGGGTTACTTATTTTTAAAACATTTCTTACTTAACCATTTTAGAAACACTTCATCTGGTGTTTCTAGATGTCATATTAGACTATCTAACATGAGAGTTTTATTCTGACTTTTATTTCATAATCTAATGCAGTTGTACCATGAGCTACTACGAATACCTAGAATGGTAAGATTTGAATGTTTATACAAAAGCGTACATGCTTGCCAGAGATCACTCACATATTTAAAAGACTTATTTAAAAGACTCATCCCAATCTGTAATGAATCAGAAAACTTAAGAGTGCCTATTGACAAGCTAATGCACAACTTCCTTACATTCCAAGCTTGTTTACAACAGCTTTCAAACACCTCCTGTAAGATCACTGAGTTACTCACAGCCCTGAGATCACTGCTATGAGGAAGGGAACTTTTGCCAAGGTACAACTAGAGTACGTCACATGTATGTCAAAAGGGTTTGGCTCAATTGCTCTTCTCTGTTTACAGGATTTAATTCTTCTGAGCAGTTCTGCACTTCTGTGACTTTGATGCGTGTGCTCTATGCGACAGCAGTAATTAATAGTCTGTTTAAATCTGAACATTTATGGAGTGCGTGCCATAAAATAATTAGGGATTTTTTTCCCATTGGTAGTCTGCATCAGCTAACCTTGGCAACACCTGACATCTGGGAAGGGATGGGACAAGAAGCTGGTCTGCTGTGTCCCACAGTCGCATGATAGAAGGGCACTAGGAGCCAGGTGAACTGGGAAACGTGTCTACTTCCAACTGGAGTGTACTGGTGTTCCTCGGGGCAGGCAAGGAAGCAGCCGATTGCACGAGTCCCCATCCCAGTTGTGCAAAGCCTGGTCACCTCTGCGGCTTTAGCTCTCTGTTCAGCCAGCTCTGAGAGTGAGTCAAAACCCCTCTGTATGTGGAAGGACTACACACCCGTGTTCCAAAGTATTCCCAGACAGGGATGAAAACTGTGGAAAGCCTGATAATAAAATGAATATGCAACTGCTCTAGAAAAAAACTAAATAAACCAGGCTACAAATGAACAAGCAAAATTAAACGCATGGATTTTTAACTCCAGATAAATGAGCAGAACATTTTAAAGCCCTTTTCCTAACAGCCAACAAATAGAAAATGCTACCAAAGCCAGCAAACACAATCACGAAAACGCACAGGCATATAAAAAGGCAGCGTGCCATATGTCCACCAATATCTAGTACAACAGGAACATTAAGAAAGCCATTAAGAGAGTGTCCCCATTGTGCCCAGGTATACAATAACATATGGTACATTTCCTGCTTCACTGTGCATTTCCTTGCTTTCATTGCTTAGCATCACTAATTTAGAGCTCAATTAATACAGTTCGTGTGTGCGTTTCCCTGCAGAATATTTTAAAATTCTTTTTTGCTGCTTAAAATTAATCTCTTTTTAGCACAAGTGTACAGTGAGTATTAACGTAAGGTAGGATTTTTTCCAAACTTTATATAAATGGAAGAGTTAGATAGAATCACTTTAAGGTAGCTACGCATGATACTTAAATGGTTGTTGTTGTATTGTTGAAGTCCTCAAACAATTTGCTGTAGTGATGATACAGAGAGACATTACCAGGTGGTTGTTGATTTTAATGAAGTCTGCCCAAGGACGGGTGCGGGTATCTCTTGGGAGTGTAGATTAAAGGCAAAATAACAAAGGACTCATGCATCAGTGCTAAAGAAAATACAACAAAAATTAGAAGGTGACTACTGGTAAATGTCCACCTGCACATGTAGAGAAGAGAGGGATGACTCTCTCTGAAAGATTTCTCTCGTTCATGGATACTTATTCTCAAAAACCTAAAAAAGATTAAGGAATCTCATGATTCCAAAACCAGGGTGAACTTTACTTGTTAAGACACATTTGCTCTCTCTTTGGTATTTACAGATTCTACACACCTCCTAGAAGACCTGAACTTTCCCACACTATCTCAATCCTACTAAGGTTCCTATTTGATTACAGGAATCCTTATGGAAAAAGGAATATTGTTAATTATCTTATCTGCCTTCCTAAAGTATTCATATATTGTTACATTAATTTGATATAGCAAAAGAAATTAGAGCGAAAATAAAAAACCCGACCAACTTCTCAAATGCTTGCATCGGAAATGTTTAGGTCAAATAACTGATTAGACCAAATAACTAATACCCTGAATATTTAACCCTAAAAGATAAAGAGTGAGAGTTCACTGAATAATAACAAATAATAACCGTCAGCCCAGATAGGCCAGGATATGCCATTTACCATCTCACCCAAGAGAGTGGAGCTATGAAGTACTATTTGAAAAACCATGCATAGTTTGTTTCCAAGCAAGGATGGAGAAGGAAGAGATCTCTGGTATGAAACCAAATCAGACTGAAGAAAGGAAATCATTGCAAGCTTGATTTAGTATCTTCACTGGTATGATTGATACCTCAATTTTAGACAATTATTAATGTCTGAAATAATTAATATTCTGAGTGGAATTACAGGTTCCTGCCCAAAATATAGTAACATAGATTTATGTCATCTTCTGATTTAATTAAAACACATTTGTCATTGAGCATTAGGGGCCTGTTACAGACCATGAGTGAACATATGGATATTGAATTAGGTTTCATGTCTTTACAAGGCAGAAATTGCTTAGACCCTGTGTAAACTCATCCACTATGCGATTCCAATCTCTAAAAATACTATATGGGCTCTCAAAGAGTATGAATTTTTCTTGAAATGTTGTGTTTCCTTGAAACTCATGCAAAATTATACACTTTTTATTTTCCTTACAAGAAAAGGTTTGTGCTTTGTCATATAATTATATCCCCTTCTAACCTCAAAATTCATCTCAGAATGAACTACCTACTACATTTCTGGGTACAGTGTATTACAATAACAATCATTGAAATTTACTAAACAATTACAATTCTGTTTTTTTCAGCATTCCCATTTACAACATAATGAATTCACCATTCAGACATATAATAAGAACTAAGATGACCTCTAAAAAGGTCTGCTTTTTCTTAAATTGCTTTTCCTTAATTCTCAGATAATCATATATTTGTGCTCAGTTGCCTTTGCCTAATAACCTCTTTTTTTTCAATTCTAATATTTCAGAATCTACTCATGCCAGGTTATGGCACTTTTCTGAAGAAAATGTTTCCTTTCAGCTACATGATAGAAAAAAAATTATCCACTCTCCCCAACAAAATAGACACAGGATATAAATAATTTCGGCTTTTAGGGACCCGACAGTAACCTTCTGGCTTTTCTAGCTTTGGTTCTTAGGATACTCTGAATCTACTGGAAGGAACCGGAATATCCATATCATCTGCATTTTCCGTGAAATAATGTAGAAAAAAGTACATTTTTCACAACTTTCTTGAAAATACTTTTTTTCATTGTCCACCACAATCAGTCTCACGTAATTCTGCCAATAAATATGTAATTCCACCGATAAATATGTAATTCCTTGCATATTACAATACGAAAACATAAAATGTCCTTATATCTGAATATGAAGCGTACTTCATTTTGCTATTGCTAAGCATACATTAAGCATAAATACAAATTGCTTGTGCTATTATTCTCTGCAAATCATTGTGTTTGACATTTGTATTGCAAGCACTTAAATTTAATATATTTAAAAGTAAAAATTGAGAAAGAAATATCAGAAATATTGAATAGTGATCAGCACAATACAATCAATATATTTGGGTCTGGGGTTTTTTATAAGATCAGATTAAATTAGAGAAAAAAAAGAAACCACTCCATGAACTTTTAGCTGTATAATTTACTCATTGTTGAAGACAACAATCTAAAGTCTACCTGGGAAAGTAGATACAATAAGCAGATATTTTAAATCCTATAAGCAGATAGTATAAGACCTATTTGTGGAACATGCTTTAATATTTCTTTACAAAATGCCTTCTGATTTTTGAACACAGGAACAGTTCTTCTAACATCAATAATATAGTCACTCTGTGTGACTTCCATGGAAGGCTTTTTGTGGGCATTTTTTTTAATAGCTGAAAAAAGGATAAGAAAGTACACTTGGCACAAGTTCTTTTCTCATTCCTTTTTTATACATTAAGATTCAGTTTCTACAGTAATATTTTCACCTACATAATCTCCAGGCCAATAAAAACCATGATCATTTCCCTTCCCAGTAATTACATGGCTGCCAGCTTCAATTTAGTTCCATTTACCCTTTCAGAATTCTTAACTTTTAACAGTTGCTCAACATGCATCTTCATTACTTTCCTCTTACTTCTTCCTGGTATGACTCTGCAGCAGGCATTAACTTTCCTGCCCCCACCCCCATTACCCACTTCCTATTCTCCATCCAAATTTGTCTTGAAACTAAGTGGGCTAGCTTCAGAATCATGTCAGGTAGCATCTTCATTATGTAGTGAATTTTTCACAGTGAAAACTCTACACTGCATTAATATTTATACTGAAAATGAAGTTCTCTGCAAAATAAGGAAAAAACCCATGTATACTTAACAAAATAAACCATTTACTCCCTGAAAAAGCTACTTGCTATACTGCAGTAGTCTCCTAGTTACAGTCATTGAATGAAAATTATAAGAGTGTTCTAGGCAGAGTTAGGCCATACACCATGTTCTGCCTTGGACCACTGCCCAAAATGCTGTTCATCTTTGACAGCATTGAAGTCTGATATCTCTTGAACCGGCTGCAGTAAAAACAAAGACTGTGCATCACTGCTGTGCTCTGATTACGAGCTTTGCAACAGCGAAAGCATTTCTTTTAAAAATTGTGAGGCTGAGAGAATGTGAATGTGCACATTGCAATTACTTATTCTACTCCCTTCCGTTCCTCCCAGC
Organism: Coracias cyanogaster; assembly: GCA_033124195.1. Taxonomy (NCBI): domain Eukaryota; kingdom Metazoa; phylum Chordata; class Aves; order Coraciiformes; family Coraciidae; genus Coracias; species Coracias cyanogaster. Next base: position 24,566 of record JAVSBS010020373.1, on the reverse strand, counting down.
TTCACATTCTGACATGATAGTAGCTACAATCTCACAAGCTGTTAGAGATAGCATGCAGCAAGAAAATTATCTAACTGGAAGTCTGAACCTCGGTTTTCAAATATCACAAAGCACTAATCTCTACCTCTGCGGTTTGGAAGGTTTTGACTGCTGAAATCATGTGGGAGCTGAAGTGAGAAGCAACAAATGGTGATGATAATCTGGTGATGTGAAGGTTTCATTATCTTAGGACATACCATGTCTGATAAAATAGTACAAGTGCTCTCAGGACTAGTAAAATTATCTTAAGTATGCAAACAGCAGGGGGAAAGCACAGATCCCTAAATGGCAGTAAAGCAGGCAGAGACAAAAGCAGGCAAAGAGTAAAGCAGTTAGAGACAAGAGATAAAACACAGTTAGATAAGGCTCTTGTTTTTCTTGTCCATTTTTTGTAACAATGTTTTACTTACCAATGTGTTAGAATAACAAATAGATATTTGCCAAATACCATGAATAGTTTTGTTTTCATACTGGAAAAACACAATAATATCTTTTCTGTTTTTTTCAGTATGAGTGATTACATTCATAATATACCTAATTCTCAATACAGTTCAGTATAAGTTGTCCTATTATCCACAAACTCCATTGAAAAGTCTAATTTTAGTGTCTCTGATTGTGACAGTGCCAGGACATAAGCTGGCTGTGCTTCTACTTTCTATTTTTCTGGTACTCCTCCAATATCCAGAACTGTTGTATCAAGAATGTTTGAGGACACATTCTTGCTTAGTACTTTCAGGATGTTCTTATTGTCCTGTTGCCCAGCAATTCAGATAATCCCTTTTGGAACCAGCAAATACATTCTGCCTGAGTAATCTCTTAAGGCAGATTCACAGCAATTATTTTTGTGACCCTTTGTGGACTCTCTCCAGTGTGTCCATATCTTTCTTATATGAGGGGGTCCAGAACTGAACCCATCACTCTTGATGTGGTCTCAGTGGTGCTGGGTAGAGGGTAGCGCTCCCTGAACCTCTTGGCCATGATCATCCTAATGTTGTGGACTTCGTTGCCTTGAGAGTGCATTGCTAACTCATGATGTTGTCAGAAAGGGATCCCAGCTCCTTTTCCGCAAAGGCACTTTCCAGCCAGTCAGACCCAAGTCTGCCATAGTGCAAGGGATTGTTCCTACTGAGGTGCAGGATTTGGCCATTCCATTTGGTCTTTATGAGGTCTGCCCATTTCTCCATCTTCTTGAGATCCCTCTGAATGACAGCACAGCTACCTGGTCTATTAATGACTTTTCCTTGTTTTATACCATCTGCAAACTTGCTGTGGGTGCACTCTGTCTCATAATCCACATGATTAATAAAGTTAAATAGTACTAGCCCCAGTATTGACTCCCAGGGTACACCACTAGTGACTGCCTTCCAGATTGACTTCATTTCATTAACCACAAAACTTTTAGCCCGGCAGTTCAGCTAATTTTCAGTCCACTCCACTGTCCATTTATTTAGTCTATGCTGCATCAGATTGTCTGTAAGTATGTTCTGAGACACAGTGTTGAAAATGTTGCTAGTATCAAGATAAACAACATTCATTGTTCTCCCACCATCCACAAAGTCAGACATTTCATCTGAGAATGCTGCCAAGTTGATCAGGCATAATTTCCTCTCTACAAATACAGGCTGACTGCTTACAGTCATCTTCTTGTCCTCAATATGCTCGGAAATGGTCCCCAGGATTAGCTGTGCCATTACCTTCCTGGGGATCAAGGTGAGGCTGACTGGTCTGTGGTTTCTCGTATTCATCTTCTGTCCCTTTCTGCACAAATAGTCTTATATATTGAATATTCTCACTTCAGTATGAATACAGAAATCATATTGGGCTTTTTTTGTGGATAGATTAATATCTTTACTGTTGAGATTCTTTTTCTGACTATTGCTTTGCATTTCCTTGGTTTTTCATATCTCTAAATCTTTTGCTACTTCCAAAGATTGAATCTGTCACACTATTATTCAGATGTCTGAAAACCTCTACTTTTCAAAAATATAGTTGCAATAATAATAAAAAAACTTTATCTTTCTATTTATGGCATCAAAGATTAATAGAGTATTGGACTTACATGCTATGAAGCCCTTGTGTGACCAGAAACGCAATCCATTTTTTTTGTTATGTTGTTAAACCAGGCATAACTGATTCACTGTATTTTCTTTATTTCCTGAGAATTATGAATCACAGCAGGTGACTTAGAGCAAGCATGAATTGACTGGGATCAGAAATAACAAAAGCAGGTTGAGAAAATTGTCTGCATCATAGATTTTCTTGGATTTTAGGAACTTTTAAAGGACTTTATAGAAGATACAGAATCCACATGATCATTAGAAAGTAAATTACACCACCATATAATACGTAGAAGCCAGAGGCACATACATTATCTTTCCTAAATTTAAGAAACACAAAAAATGAAACCGAAAATGCTATTCTTTTCATCATATGGTTCTAAACTCTGCTTTAGGTTTTGTTTTAGGTGCCGGATTTGATCCATATCGTGCTAGTATAATTCCATTAACTTCATAAACTGCTGCAGGAAGAGTACTAGAAATATTCACTGTCAGATTCTAGTAATGGATGGGCCATGTAATTTTTGTACAGTAAGCAACTCATCTCTTTCAAGTTATATTCAATAGAAAATTGAGGGTGATATAATGACAAATGAAAACACAGACAGCAGTTTGTTACAAATACATGTTTGTGAGTTAGTTTGACTAAAAGGACACAGCATTTAATTATTTCTAAACCTGATGTGATAAATAATTTTTTCCCCTGAAAACTGAAAGAATCACCACCAACAGTTCCACACTGTTAAGATTCATTAAATTATTTTCACAAAACTAACACATATTTGGTGCATACAGAAATCAGTTCTGTGGAGCAACCTTTTTAGTGTTAGTAAGAATTTATAAGTTTTCTTAAGTCTTCACTCCTTATAACCTAGAAATTTAGAAACAATATACAAATAATATGAATAATCTTAGCTCAAGTTTTACTTTACAGTCTTTCAGTTTGGCACAACTCTCAAGTGCCAATGTACTGGGAAGGAAAATAAGTTCCTTAGTGGCAGTGTCATCTTCAGAATGAAGCCCTGAAAGTCCCTCTATGGGGAATACACTTGCACTCTCCAGGTCTGAGGTGCTGTTTGGCTTAAAAGATCTTAATTCTGGGGGAAGAATATATGCCTAAAACACCCCTCCCCCAACAGACTTCTTAGATTTGAACCTAATAACTATGAGAACCTTTGAATGCTACATCTTCTCTTTTCAACTCATTTTTTAACATTTGGAACATACCTCAGCTGAAGCATGAGAACAATAATGAAAAAGTAACTTTGACAAATACTTTGCAGGTAATAGCAAAGAAGCACAAGGTTATAAGAAGCACAAAGGCTGACAGGGCCATGAATATCCTGCTTGCTTTGTTCATTTTTTGTAGATAAATATATATGTCTGTGTAAGGCACACTATAATGGATCGAGAAAAAAATACATTACTATTTCTCTGGCTAGAAAGGTAGAAGGTAAAAGTGCAGTATTTGAAGTTCGAAATAGGCTCAGGAAACAATTTTGCACATCATCATTCAGGATCTCTAAAGATGGAGATGAATTATAGTTGCTACAGTGATATGGAAAAGAGTAATTCCTTGCTTCTAATTTATCTTTCAAAAACAACAACAAAAAAAACAGAACAACTTGTGCACACATTTACATAACTTGTAGTTAAAACAGTGATCTGTAAAGGTGTCAAGCATTTTTGAGCAGGAAGAGGGCACAATTATTTGTGAATTACTACATATACCTGTACTGTAAGAATAAACTAAGTTAAAAAGCAAAGATTATTTTTTCACCTGCTTTGTATCTTGCCTTTTAACTTCTTTGATTCTTTATTATCTTCCACTGTATAATTTTGTATCTATATAATCCCAGTGTACTCTGTGGTTAGGAAAATAACTGTATGCCTGCATTCAGATGTAAAATCCCTTGTAAATCTATATGCAAATTTGGTGTGAGTTTTGTACAGGTGGCAAGCTGCCCAGTGGACAATCAGAATTTAATTTTTTTTCTATTGTTGACCTAATGTAGCAAAAGAAGAATTTTTGGAATGCTTTGTAACTGAAGAAAAGGAAAAAAAAAAAAAAGAACATAACTGGAAATCTTAAACTGAAATTTTACAAACACTGGAATAATTATTTCCTATCAGTCTTTACATAACACAACAGAACCATTCAAATCGGAGTGTTGCAAAAAATCCAGAAAATATTATAAAAAAAAATCTAATAAGAAAACCTTGTACTATAGAAAAATCCCCAGTGTAATGGAATTAAGGACCGAGACTAATGAAGGTTGCAAAAATATGCTTATAAAGATAATGGTTTCAGGTCAGTGAAGTGACAGTGAGACCAATTCAGTAAGAAGTGGTCATCAGACTGTCAATATTCAGCAGGCTGCCCAGAGAGTGTCCTTCTCTGGAGACATTCAAAACCCGCCTGGAAGCGATCCTGTGCAACCTGCTCTAGGGGAACCTGCTTTAGCAGGGGGAGTGGACAAGATGATCTCCACAGGTCCCTTCCAACTCCTGCCATTCTGTGATTATGTAACATTCAAAAAAGAAGAAAAGAGTCACACAGAAATAGCTAACTTCTGCTTAGTTAGAGACAATTAGATGCTAAATAATTTGAAGAAGGCAGGACTGGAAGTATAAAACTTTTTAATTATTCCACTTATATAACTAATAGCTTTTTTAGTTATCCCATTGATTTTTCAGTGAGAAGATGTTGCTCTCTTCCTTCAAAAAGCTGTTAAATATGTAGAATTTGAAAAGTGATAAGATAATGTAACAATACAGAAAAAAATGATGTGAACCGAAATCCATTAAAATAGTACTGGACTTCCACAAAGTTGCACCGTGTTAAAAAATGTAAAACTGGAAACATCACAGCTCTCTCGCAACTTTGCTAATATATGCTTGAGTTTCACACAATATATCTCATTTGGCACAGCTGAGATATATTGCTTCTCTAGCTCTACATTTTCCCATCATTCCATCATAAGATATTTCATTTTTCATATCTTACAGAACCTGTTCTACTTTCAAGTTGCCTCCTTAAAAGGGGCCAAGACACTAGAATACGGAAGTAGATCTTCCAGGTACTTATGAAAATAATTAATCATTCCAATGACAGGTTTCCAGGACCCTCTGTAGAGTACATTATTGCCTATAAATCCCAGCAGCTGGTCATACATCTCTTTCTAATTAATGTACCTCCTTCACACTCCTTTCCACTTTCTCATTTTTCTATTGGGGAAAAGATGTTAACAGAACACAATTCAACAAAATAAATATTTCTACTGGAAATATTTCTATTTCTCCAACATTGGACACTTTGAAGCTACAGGACAGGGTGCTGGACCATCTTGTCTACACCGTGCTTTTGGCAAGAAAGTTTGGACCAATAATCCTTGAGGTCCCTTCCAATCTGATGTTCTATGATTCTGTTGTGTCTCTCTGTTCCAACTGTGTCAATTAATTTCTTCATTACTTTGCAACAAATGACAAACTTTCTGGTAGTTCGGTTCTGGGTAGAAGTATTAATTTTTCATGTAGCTCTCAAATACAAAAGTTTTTGTACTTTGGAGTAATTATTCTATTTAAAACTACAATGCAATAAAGAATATACATTTATATTTACTAATTTGCTTCTTAAATGAAATAACATAATCAAAATTGATTAATGTGTGCCAAGTAAACAGTTTGGCTTAAATTCTGAAAATGCGTACTTCAAAATCTAAATATTGATCATCTGGTTTCCTCATATTTAGGCCAGTGATCCCAAATACAGAAGTTCTACTAAACAGTAACTTTACTCCAGCTACTGCTGTGATGGAATGATACCACACCCTGGTGAATTCTCTCAAACTGTATTGTGTGAGACCTTCAGAGGATTTTAATTGGTAGTGGTGGTCACTGCAGATCTGTAATGATTCTTCAGAAATCTTCCATGTTTTTTGTTCATTTCTGTATCTTTAAACATGCCTCCAGTGTGGGCAAGCAGAAAAAAAATCAATTATTTAAAAGCATCTCAGAAGCTGCTTTCAAGAAAGTGAGTAACATACACTAATATTTTTTTGCAAGTGACAGTAAATGCAAATCACAGCAGGAGGCTTTCAAGAATGGAGCTGATGGATGACAAACTTGTTACCCTAAAAGAAGTGCATGCAATGTAAGCTTTAACTTTTTAGAAATACTGTTGAAAGAAGCTATCTCATAAAAAATGCTTCATATTGCTATCTGAAAACTAAAAAAAAGTGACTTTTCTGTTCTCTGGAATAAAATATAACTGAACGATGTGCTGGGAAGTGATAAGCACATCTAAAACATTTAATTAAAGCTCTCAGGAATAAAGAAAAGAGCTACTGACACAGAAACTGTCACGACAAATTATCTATTGAAGAATCTTTTAGAACTGGAAAATACACAGCTGACTACAGAAAATGTTTTAAAACTCTTACTGAAGACAATTAGCTAATCTGGGCCATGATACACGTTTATAATGTTCACTATAAGGTCATCCAGTTACTCTGATACATTCAGAAAAGTTGAAATTTGAAATTATTTGTAAAAAGAAGTGTCTTTCTTTTAAAGCTGATATGCAACCAGTGTGGATCTTTAAAAAACTTTTCCATAAAATTGCATTTCAAGATTATAATACTTAGTATCATCAGTAAAGCATTTGGCTGTTTAAATAGCAAGCTAGTAATTTTATTAATCATTCTACAAATGATGTTTGTGTTTGTGAGACAGAAAAATTTCAGGAAAGATCAGTGACTCATTTTAAGAACAACCATGGCAATACTCCACCTTTTTTTGAATCTTGTATCTAATAAAATCATCCACTACATCAGATTAGCTTTCAGAATAATATACTGGTTATCTGCATATAATAATCGTTGCATGAAATCAATCCCACTGAAAAAAAAAGGGTTATTACAATCAATAAGAAGCTTAAGAAAAAAAAAAAAATCACGTTGAATCTAATTGTTAGTTGCCTTAAAAATGTTAGTAATTTTACCAAATACTTGCTCCACTAGTGACCTAATCACTTCTAAATAATAAAGTGAAATAGAAAAGATGCATCTTATTTATGGAATCATTATATCAGGTTTTTCCTGTACGATCACTTATACAATAATACAGTTGATATTGGAGTTAATCAACATAATAATAAAAATATCCTCATATATTGAACTTATTTGAACCCGTAAAATGGCTGATGCTGTGGGCATTACTACATTGTCAGTCACAACATAAAAATACCCAAACTTGTATTCTTGAATTGCTAAATATTTTTTACGGTGCTGAAATTAAATCACTATTCTGAACAGTTTTCAGCTTTTGAAGCTTTAAAGAAACTGAGGAAAACTTCATACGAGAGGGGCTAAGTGCAGAGAAGCAGGCCAGAGTTTAAACAGATCATTGATCAAAGACTGTTGTTCAGCTTTCCAATTAACAGAGAGGGCAAATACAATTATAGAGTGTTCTATGCAACCCAAAGAGCACAGAAACTCTCCTTCTGTTATGGTCCTCTAGACGTTCATAATTAATCCATTCACCATCTCCTTACATTTCATTCTGCATTGGTTCTATTAAACATACAACTAAAAATTAGTGATAAAGACACTTTTTTAGAGACTGTATGCATACAAACAATGCCTGCTGAATGAAAAGTCTGCTCAAAATCAGCTTGCATTTTTAAATTTTTAAAGGTATCAAACAAAAACATTTTGTTTTCAAAGAGCTATGAATAAAAGTATTCTAAAAGAATGGCAATTTAGCTCAAACACTTTCTAATTAAATAAAAATAATACAAAAAGAAGTAAAAAAGAAGCAAAATGTATCATTTCCTTAGTTGATTTCTTAATTGAATTAAGGACGTGGGGAAATACAATTTTCCATCTGCATCTGACAGATAATTCTTTATGAATGAAAGCAACTTATTCAAGGTCTTAATAAATATGTCATGAGATAAATTCATTGCTGATGTCAATTTAGAAAACAGATTCAATTTTGAGGATGAAGGATAAAGAAAATATATTTAAATATGAATTTAAATTTTCTGGAAGATTGATTCTAAAGCTATAGAGAAACAGTATTGGTATTTCCTTATTTTGCAGAAGTTGACAGCACCAGGACGCTGTACAGTTTCTCATTTGCCTGGGATTTTTTATCTGGTAGAAGAAGTATGCAAATTCTTGTCTATACAAACCTGATATATATTACTCAATGTTTTTTTCGCCAACTTCATTTTACACAACATGTCATAATCTCTCATGCTTATCAAAAGAGTATCCTTATGATTCTTGGCTGGCAACTTGCAGGTCAAAAACATGAATATGTTAATCTCTTTATCAGGGGAAGAGTTTCTAAGGTACTATAAATTTATAATTAATCAGTCCTCGTGAAGTGACTCACTTCCCAAGACCTACAGATTCACAGTTCTTTGAATTGTCACTTCCGTTATGATAAAATTAATACATACATCCTTTAAAAATAAAATAATATCCATTCAAGATACTTAATATACTTTCTGCAGTGGCAACAGCGTCAAATGCAATTCTTCACACCGCTTTGCTAAGGGGTAGAAATCCTTTTTTATAGCCAACTTTCAAATAGACTTTCCATTTTGAATTTTCTAAAAGCATAAACCTTTAAAAACTTTGCTGAAGTTATAATGTATGAAGTTTAAGCCATACTTTAATGCTCCCATAGGAGATAATACTGTAGAATACCAATCAGATTTTACATCTCTTGGGCTTTGTCAGTTCCAAATCTCAAGTATCTAGCTTTATGTTGTTGAAATCTTCAACTTTTTCATTCCCTGAATAGCAGGATCTGCTTAAATACACTTTTTTTTTTTTTTTCCAGAAAGAGTTATTTAAATGATTATTTCAATACTTATTCTACAGATTTTTTGTTTAATAATTTTAATAAGCTAATCTACTACATAATTTTAATTAAGGTTTTCACATTCTCTCGTGTGTGTAAATATCTAAAGAAATATGATTAAATCCTCATTGAAGGCATTTTTCCAATAAGTACAAAACACAGAAAAGAAAGCAAACTCAGAGTAATTAATAGCTAAATATCGGCTGAATGTCAGTGTTTGATGGCCATCAGTGAAGGCAAGTTTTTAGTGAAAGTTTAAATCAGATCACGTCAGACGACTGCCCCTGAAAACATATGAATTCTCTATTTTTCATATAGCCTGAAACCTGGAACCTTATTCCCAGATGCCAAATTTCATTTCAATAAATTAAAATTGTATATATTCTTTACAAACTATTCTCCCATGGAGGTAACTTCTATATTTCCAACAAAGAACTGAATTACACTGGATAGGTGATTCGTAACATCACAGACTGGAGGTTAAGTGGTTCCTTAATATAGAAAAAACCTCTTATTTTCGTTCTTTCAGTCCTATACAAGAAAAGTTAATTTTCTTCAGTAAGGATGGAGATATTGATCAGTTTAATCAGATCAGTCATTCTGAAAAGTTAAGTCGTCCTTCTCCTCCTCCCTTGCTCTTGAAAGACATACTGTTATTGGCAACAAAAAGACACAGAATCTGTCTCCACAGCCATTTTGTGTAGAGGGAAGTGATACAGAGCTGCAGATTTTAACTTGCCCTCAGTATAGGGAAAAAGTAGGAAATTCTAATGTATTATGGAAAAGTAAGGCATGGTGTCGTGGTCCGGGTGCAAGCGTCCGTGCTGCCTCCCAAAAAGGAAGAGGATCAGTTTCTCACACGTGGCTAGGTTGAGATTTTGAAAATAGAAGACTCTATGTCATAAGAGCCTGAATATCAACGTTGATACCTCCTGTTGACTGTGAGCTGTTCGTGCATTCTACACTGTTGGGCTGGGATTTTCAACATTTATGGATACAGTTTTACTGATGTCCACAGGGGAGTTGTTGTGAAATTGTCTTTGTTACCAGGAGTTTCTTTTCTAATCTACAAACACAGAAATAAAACTGTACTTATTGCACAGTCGTATTCTTCATTAATTTCAGAGAGCTGCAGGTTTCCTAATAGCCTCCGTGGTCTCCTCCGGTTTAAAGTCTAAAGTGATTACAGGAGCTAAAATCTTGTCATCCGTCCCTTGTAACCTGTAGGAGAGGAGGACGTGAACCTATGACATGCTTTCCAGTGTGCAATAAAACCCACACTTAAATGATCACTCTTGAAATTAGAACTGGAAGAACTGAGACAATAGCAATGTTGATTCATGTATTTCAAAAGAAATGAATTGATTTTGGAGGGGAAAGCCCAGCATTATATATTATGTTATATTAATCATACCATATCATATCATAATTATTATAACACAACATAATTATATTATATTATTATATTATATTATTATATTCTGAAATATAATATTCCAAAAACCACATATATATTTTGTATGGTATTATAACATGCATTTGGGGATCTTCTGGTTTCATTTAATTTGTTTTCCATCTTTTCAGTTGTTGTCTAATAATGGTAAGTAAATGGGAAATACACTAGATGAATAGCTTGTAAAAAAGAATTTCAAAGGATAAATGAGGCAAGAGTTTGAAATCCAAAACAGATGAGGCTGAAAAATGTGCTAATACAAGCTCTGTAGTATTGATTTGTCAACTAGCTGTTGAACCTTTACTCCAAATCAAAACTATTTCATTAAAATGACAACATGTATTTGAGGAAGAATATTGGGTGGAGCAAATAGTGTGGGAGAAAAAGTGTAGAACGGTTTGGTTTTATTTAGTGATAATTATGCTATTGTAGGAAATAAACAAAACTTGGAGTAGGTATCAATTTAATCTCTTTTCTTAAACTACAGAATAAACTATAGCAATAGTACTAGAGGAAAATATATAAAGCCAGAGGTACATGAATCTTTCTTCCAGGAAAATTATCTGAGATTTTCCTCTACTATTTTGAAGATTATTATATGTTTTTGAAATATGTCAATTTATATGGGTAAAAGTAACATGCAGAAAACTATTGACATCTCTCTGTGCTACCTGCATCCACTCTATTCACTTTCATATGTGAGTAACAAACAAAAGTATGAGTTGTGACTGTAATAACATTCCTAAATAACTAATTTCAATGTTGAAAAATTAATTAAGATACTTGGGAATAATATCTGGGCAACTTAAGCTCCTCATTGATGTAGAATCTGGCATATAACTTTTAATAAATTGGTGATTGTAGTACATGGCACATAGTAAGTACATAAGTCGCTAACATAAATGGATAAATAAGAATGCCAGTACTTTGTATTTATTAAACTCATTTTAGAGATAAATAATAGCGAAACATATGTAATTTTGTTTTGAATAAACCCTACAGTTCAGTGAGTCAAATACAAGTTTTACATCCCCTGAAGCCCAAGTTTTCACTACAAATGCAAGTGTGACCAAAATATCTGCAAATGTTTTTCTTGATTCAAAGATAATTTTTTCATTTCAAAAACTTTAATTAAATGCATGTAATATTCAACAGAGGCTTAGCAGATGAGTATTTTAAAGAACTTATGAGATGTCTCTTAAAAGTTTCTGTTTGCTATATCTTGCAGCTACATTTTATCATTCAGTATCAACAGTCTGAATAAAATTCCTTTTTAGATAAAGGCTTTAACAATATTATTTTTAAAAAGGAGCATACAAGTAGTGTGAAATCTATGTACTTGCTTTTAAAATAGTTACATTTATATTCATTTTGTTTGCTCTTGTTTCCCCTAAAAATTAATATGATCAAACCTTACTAAAAGACAAAAAAAACATTAGATGCCTCCCCTAAAATAGATATATTGATCTAAAGAATCAGGTTATGTGTTTCTAAGTTATTTTCAATAATCTTGAGAAAGCTGACAGAATCTTCTTGATGGCTCTATATGCACACGGGAAAACATAAAACACTGAAGTCTTTAAAATTGTTCTATTTTATAACAACTTAGTGTTTCTATTTTTAGAAAAGCCATTACATCATATAAACAAAATGAACTGCAGTATTGGTATCTTGTCTAACAAGCAGATGGAATCATGTCACTTTTTTACCTCCTAAAATGATTTTCTGCTTGAATGTTTAGCCTTCTTCAGGCACTGCAATAGCTCTACAAGATGTCTATGTTGATCAAACCAGTGTATTTTTAGTGTGAAGACTCCCCCCACCCCTCAGATTCAGCCATTTTACAAGAATATAGATCTGAATTCTGCCAAAGGCTGACTGGCAATAGTTCGCTTTTGTAATAGAAGTTGTTTAGTGTTTGCCTTAACATTGGATCTAAGTTATTTAATACATTCTTTCCAAATGATTTGTTTACAGATGCTGATTCTCTCTTGTCATCCAGGCAAATGTCCAATCCCTTTCTGGTCTCGCTAATATATTTGAGAATGAATCTTTTAGTATCAGTGACGATACAGGTTTGAAATATCCCTCGTGATGATTGAAGCCTGCCACTTACAGCATAGGCTGGTAGTTGTAAAGATGCTAGGGGTCAATGAAGAGTGTTACATATGATGGCTTTCCTCTTTGGTTTTACTTTTATATGGAAGTGTTATAGTAAGCAATATTTACATTCCTAATACTAGTGCCTTGTTTCTAAGGAGTTTCTCATTGTTCTTGGCATCATTACTTTGCCCCACATTCATATCATCCTCTGTAGAACAGACACGTTAACAGTAGAATACACACGTCATTCCATCCTATTTCTCCAGCTACTTCTACCTGCTTTCTTAATGCAGATACTTCAACAGCTCTAGACTACTGTCATTCATGGTTGCTGTGTTGGAAATAACAACAGCTATCACATAAGTTGCAAAAAAACTTAAGTTCTGTTAGTTCTAGCTGAGGATTTCCCAACACGGTGAGAAAAGCCGTGTCAACATGAATAACCCGTTTAGGTTCAGTATGATTGACTATCTAGGTAATTAAGGCTCAGAGAGGGATCAAATGCTGACCATGGGGAACAACTTCCTTATTAGTCCCTAATGTGTCAGACAATAATTAATACAGACACAAGTGTTGGATAATTGGAATAGAAAGATCATAGTCAATACAGATTCTGTAGCAAATTACTGCACTAAATTACAAAATGTCAACAGAAGTGGATGAGCTTGACTTTTCCACTCACAAGATTAAGAAAACTTATTTTCCCTCACACACTTTTCTTTTGCCTGTGGTGGGAGGAAGAAAAGATTATTCTCTCAGTTTGTCTTCAGGCTAGATATTTGGAGAGGATATGGACATCCTTTTGCTGCCACAAATGGCACCAGTACGCCTATAGGTTAAATAAAAGACCAAAAGACCCCATATTGCAGAAGGGAAGATACTGGAGGAGGTATGAGAAAGCCGTATTCACAAGTCTGTTTAAACTGGTCTTGTCCTAACAAATGGAACCCATTTAGTTTTATAAAGAAAAAGTTTTCATGTTATTGCACAGTAAGTGAGACAATAAACTTGGAGTCAGTGGTCACTCTAGGGAAAGCCACAGCAAAAAGAAAGGATAATTAACAAAGCATATAAGAAACACTGTTAGGGCACCATGGAGGCCCTCGGAATCCTGTCAAAGACATATTTCCAAACCAGAAAGAAAGTTTAGACAACACAAGGTAATGGAACAAAAGATAAGTTAATGTAACGCTTAACATAGTTCTTTTTTTTAAATGGCATTTCCAGCAATTCTCCCATTCTTTCCATGCCACAGCCTGCAATTCCCCCACAAATGTACTTTTTTCATCTTCTCTGACTATCTGCCAGCCTCTTTGTATACATGGTAGGTTGTTGTTTTATTCTGTTGTTTGTTTGTTTCTTTGTTGAATTTTGTAACAGTATTTAAAGTCTATTTGTTCTAGCTGCGGATTTCCAAAAATAGTGAGAAAAGCATAACTCTTAACATAGGCTAAGAATTAACATAGGTTAACTCCCTCAACATAGCTTAAGAAGGACTAGTTGAGACGATGAGGAACTAGGGCAGATTGAACAAACCTTTTCTGTGCTCCCAATAGGGATGGGAAGAAAACAGCAAATAAAACCTGTTTTCAGGGTTTATTCTCACCACCTAGAAGTAATAATGATGTCAACAGGGTCACACAGAATCATAGAATATCTCAGTTTGGAAGAGACTCGTAAGGATCATTAAGTACAACTCCATTCTCACAGGACTAACTAAAACAAAATCATATGGCTGGAAAGGTGGGCCCAGATGGACCTTATGAGGTTCAACAAGGCCAAGTGCAGGGTCCTGCACCTGGGCTGGGGCAACCAGCATTATCAGTATAGGCTGGGAGA
>JAVSBS010020370.1:71942-90826 GCA_033124195.1 Coracias cyanogaster | reverse complement strand
GCCCAACCACCCTCTCAGTGAAGAATTTCTTCCTAATATCCAATCTAAACCTCCCCTGACGCAACTTGAGGCCATTTGCCCTCGTTCTACCTCTATTTTATTCTCTGTTCATGGTAGTGTTGGACTTGATGATCTTAGAGGTCCTTTCCAACCTTAATGGTTCTATACCTGTTCTTCAGGAAGGGTAAGATACACTGGCTGCCAACACCCAGGTGAAGCATAGGTAAGATGGGGAAGTCCTGTTCCCTTGTAAGACCATTGATCAAAAAGGTAAATTAACCTTACTTTATCAGAAAAAACTAAACCAGAGCGCTGAGAAGTATCTTGGAAAATGGCAATTGACTATCTAAACCAGGAATAGTCTGTTTTTTCTGTGTGAAAATCACTGGAAAGGTTCAAACAAATGAGTATTTTCTTTGACGATGAAAGCCACTTTTTTTGAGTAACAGAAGAATATGAGTCAGTGTTTAAACTACTGCCAGATGTCAGTGACAGCATCTGAAAATATTAGGCACTATCAACCAAAAGCTGAGATGAAAACAGAGGTTTTTGGTAATCAGCTTCAATTACTCATTCCGGGATAACATGCAATTAGTAGATGACCTTCTTCCCAACACTGAAACCCAAGTTGTCCACTGTCCTAGTGAAATATCCTTCATCTCGTCTTCAACAGAGGCCCATTCTATTTAAAATGTGATTCAGCTCCGCCCCCCCGGCCTGAAATCCCAACAGTGTATTAAGTGACGATTTTAGTGATAAAACTAACAGTTGCTCTGAAAGAGATTCTTAGTCTTTAACAGTGACTTACTGTTACATTCAAGCGAGGAAGTTTATTATGCAGATGAAGGCCCGGAGGTCTACTGTGTTCCACCACTGATTGTTACCGCTTTTAAGGACTCGATGCCGTACAAATACAGCCCGTGTCTGTGGCGTGTCACCGCTCTCACCTCCAGCGCTGCCCTGTAGGCTCCGCAACTTCCAAATAAAGTGATGAGTGAGGGAAGGACGGGCATGAAGTACCCCTGCAAGAGAATTCCAGAAAGAATATTAACTTCTAAATTAAAAAAAGAGTATACAAACATAAAAACAATTCCCTCCAGCCCCAGTAGCTGAGATGGTGGCATCAAAGACTCTCTGTTCCGAAAAGGAATCTCTATTAAAAAAGCAAAGACCCCTCTAGGAACAGTTACGTTGGCATGCTGAACCTATTTCATTATCAGCCTTGCTCAATTCTTAAAAGCCAGCGTGAAAACATTTTTATTGGCCCACTTTAAGACCAAGAAAGGCTAGAAATCTGCAGCCTTCTGAAATCTTTAATTCACCAACTTTTACACGAGGTTCGGGTCATTCAGCCTTCCTTTGGAAGGTCGCTGCCACGCTCTGCAAAGAATTCAATGACGTTTGTCACATCAAACATAGAAAGTTGCCCTTCTCCACAGGCAAGGTATTTGGAGCGTCGTTAACTTGTACAGCATCCAGAAGACTGAAGGAACATTTCTCCTAATAGCAGCGATGAACGGAACCTCTCCTAGAGCGGTCAGTGAAAGCCCAGTTAGTCTTTGCCTAGGGAACGGATCATTACAGCCAGGCACAGATGTTGCCATCTGCATGATGCCCTGGTTAAAAGGGGCCTTCTTGAAAAGCAGATTCTCTCCCACCCACCTTTTTTTTCCTTTACAGGCCTTTTCTAGATGCCTGTTTTCTAAGAACTTGAATTTCACTTTAATAAACGGTGAAACCATAGCCACTCACTCAACCACTTACGCGGTGCAGCTAGGGAATTGCCAGACCAGTTAAAATATTTATCTCAGTGACAACACACAGCTGTTGAGGTGCAAAGATCTGAAGCTTTAATCGCACCAGGTTATTTAAGTAGGAATGTCTCATTAACTCCGCTCGCAGGACTGGATGAAGCAGACAGCTGGTGGCCATAGCAGAGGGTGCAGACAGAGCAGGACAGAGACAGTGCTGAGCAAACACCGCTCTACAGAAGGGGAAGCAGGAAACCCAACACTTCCCCTGCCCAAAGTGGAAGGCACCAAAATACTGTCCCACGGAGGCAACACAAGAAGGTTGGGGGAAGCACCAGAACAGGGAGGGGAGCTGGGGCAATGAGATCTGCTGTCCCGCTTCCTTCGTGCGAGGTTACAACAACAGAGAAAGACGCGGGAGCGACAAAACACAAGCCCGTCCATCGCCAGTTCCTCTTCCTTGCGAGGGTCCGTGGATGGAGCATGATATTCTTGTTAGTCTTCTGCAAGGTTTCTAGCACGTGTACTTGGGGAAACTCATCCCGGGTCATTGTTGGGTGTGTTCTCAGGCTCAGTCCAGCGTGCACAGAGAGGCTGTGGCTGCCCAGGTCTGAGTAGTCTGTGAGGTGAGAAGGTGTTAGCTGCAGCCTTGCCACCATTAAAATCAGTGGCGGCTTCAAACCCACCTTACTTACTGCTGGATGATCAAGGTTTTAGTGATTTTGGGTAGAACGGGTCAGAAAATGCAATAACAGTGGAGGAGCAGGGAAAAGGGAGGGGAGAGTGGAAGGGGGGAAGAAACAGCACAGCGTGAGAGCTTGTCTGTTGGCAATAATACCACCTCTCCCTGTTTACAAGCTCAAAACTTGACAAGACACGGGCCGGATCCTCAGCTATCGCAAACCCGAGTCAGTGGAGATGTACCAATTTATGCCATCTATTGATCTGGCCATATAATTACTTTTCCCTCTGGCCTGCAAACCAGAAACAGAGCTACAAAACAAGTGGAGAAAAAAAAAAAATAAATACAAGCACTGGATTTCTTTTACATTGACGTTCACCCTAGCACAGCACCCAAATGTACCCACATCGCTTCGCTGACACCACAATGGTGTCTGAGGGCTTCAGAACCCACACCCACTGTGGAGGGCAACACATAAACAATAACGGAAATATCTCCTGACCCAAAGAAGTTACAATCACTTTCCATGTAACCAGGCTGTAGCTGTATGAGAAGACAGCACAGGGAGGTGGGACAGGAAGGGCAGCAGTAACTGAAGTCTGTCCTGTACATCATTTGCACTCTATAAGGGTGCTTCTTGCTTAAATTAAGGGTTTCTTACAGCTCTTTGTCAGAATAAAGAAGCCTCTCTACACTTTTTGGTAGTTCAAAATAACGGTGGCTTTACAAACACGCTGCATTGCCAGTTAAGTGCTGAACAGTTACTCCAGTTTTGAAGGTCTTCTGCAAATCTCCAACTTCTGGAGGCACAAAAATTTTAGCTTAATTTCCTGGCCTATTATTTGCCAAGGAAGATCCTCTAAGATACAACGCAGCTTTTCAGAAAGGCATTGACAATACATTTACAATTGTGATTATTATTAATCTAAGTCATGATTTTCAAAGATACGCCTCTTAATTATTTTGAGGCCGAATAGAGCTGACAGTAGAAAGAAATACTTCCAACAGCAAGTAGGCTTTTGGGGACTCTTCAGATGCATTTTGAGAACGTAACTAACCTTGATGAGAGATTCGAGCACCCCCAGTTTTCTCGAGACCGTTGGGTGCACGTGGCCGCAGCAGCCCACCAGAACAGGCCGGCGTTTCTGCAGGACGCGGGTGGAGAAGGACTTGTCTCAACACTTCACTGAGATTGCAGGAACTTGATTGAAATTTGCCAGCAGGGTCCCTCTGACACTGCAATTGCTGCAGTCATTTCTTTGTCTTTAAAATGCCATATAATTGCTAATGTAATTAGTGATGTATACAGAGGGGGCCCGTGCAATTACCAAGTCCTAAGATCAAGTAATTAATGTTCTGTCAACAAAACAGCAACTGTTTCATTAACAACTGTCTGGGTCTGAAAACAGCTCAACTCCGAACGTTCCCCACTTGGCTGAGTTTCGCAATAGCAGCGAATTCAAACCCAAAGCATAGCAGCCGAGCTCGACTGCGTGCAGACGATGGGATTGTGGCATCCCCTGCCTACAGCCACCAGTCACTTCTCCTTCCAGCAAGAGGAGGAGTCATTAATACTGCTCAAAGAGACGGGGCTCGCACCTGCGTGCTCTGCTCCGCGCTGGGAATTGATGTTCCCAGTTTTACGAAAAATCTCAAGTCTTCAAAACTTGCAGAGGGTTTCAGGGACCTGGAAATTTTTATTAAACACTGTGGGACTCTTGTTTTTGGTAAGGCCTCTCTGTGATGTTTGGATTTGCTTCGTATCTCCAAGCTTTTCTCTGCCACCACAACCCCAACACCAACCTCCTAATCTAAAATGAGGAGCTGGGTGTTTCCCCTGATTTTATTTTTCGTTCTCCTTCCTTTACAGAATCAATAGTTTTACAAAGAGGTGTCAAACAAACTTTACCTTGTCTTCTTCCTTCTAGCATTTTGCGTTGGCAGCTCACATCCCTTAAAGCGTTCACCAAAACCACTTTTGTGCCTCTTGCTTATCTCCTTGTTTCAAGGCTTGTATCAAGAGGCCGTTTTCAAGAGTGAGTCCCGGCCACTTGAAGACTGGAAGGAGCTGTGCTGGTCCTACAAGACTCAGGCCCTTGCTGCATTATCTTGAGCACCATCTACTGGTTCTTTGCCTCCCAGTTTGCTATCTAGAAAGGGATTCAAGGTCCTCTTCTCCCAGGACACAACACCGACTCAAAGCCTTGACCCACTACAGCACACATCAAACTCACGACATGGGATTGGTCCCCATAGCCTGAAGACAACGCTTGAGGAGCAAAAGGTGTTGGCATTGCCTTCAACCCCCAGATAAGCTCTGCACTCCACAGCCTCCTAATTCTCTAAGATGAGGCTTCCATCGCTATTATATCCTCCAGAAGCCAGCTTAGAATCCAGGCCTGTTCTCCCAACACGCTTTTTCCCTGCCTCAGAGTCGCGCAGTGTACGGTTAACGCAATGATAAACAATAGCTGTGCTAGAGTAGAGTTAAGCAGCAGAAGCAAGAGGGATCAACAAGGATTTCCGGTGAGATTTGAAACACAAACAAGCATGAGGAACTCTAAAAGTATACAATTTTTCCTCCCGCTCTGCGCGTGTCATTTTATTACAGGGTAATTAAAGAACACTTTAAAATTGTGATTAATAGGCTTTTTAGCTTCAGAGAAATCAAATCTTTGATGTCAGTTGCTTAAACATTCAGTTTACTTTGCCATTGAGGAATGCAAATAAATAAGGAATAGCAAGTGTGGGGGCTTTTTTTTCCCTCCTTTCATTTCACTTACTACAGAAAAGCTTTAGAACAGGAACATGGATAAAAAGGAGGTGGATGCACAAAACGATGCCCTCCCAGACTAACTAAACAAAACATTGTGCCACATATGCCAGCTCTCTGGCATCTCCCAGCATGTCTACACGCGCCATGTCGTGGAACACGGTTCAAACAGCAGCTGGTATTTACACACCACGAGGCGCTGGTGGTTTCTAACCCTATGCCAAGTTTTGCAGTCATTGCCTCCAAGACACTTGGCCGTACAGTTTAGAGGTTCTCTTGTCTATTAAGGTCCATTCAGCAGCAGGATTTCTGATTATTATTTTTTTTAAAGAGGGTGAAGGGAGCCAACGCTGATGATACAGATCCTAAACCAGCACTGGGTAACTTCACAGGCCAGTCCCTGGGGACCTGCAGCTCTGGTGGACTGCAGGAATCAGCTGCTCCCTTTCCCTTTAGCAATACCAGAACTCTCAGCTGCACAAAGCCTGGTTTTCTGCTTAGTTTGAGCCACTGATGGAAGTAATGCCTCTCAAGGGTGTCTGCTTTTATTTCATATAACTATTTTTAATCATGGGTGAGATTACATATGATGGAGAGTTAAGAAAGAAATCAGTTGTAATTGCCTTTATTTTCCATTTCACTGAAGATCTGGACTCTATAACCACACAGCACAAACCCCTGACCTCCTGCATTACATGTTTTTGTCTTAAAGATCATGGAGGTGCCTATTCCCATAATAGTATTCCCATATAGGCTCGCTGGCAGCCTATATGGCCAATATTTCTTTCTTAAAGAATAATCGTTGCCTTCTTTTCTCCATTTCTCGTTTCTCCACTCAGCCTCTCCCATAATTCTGGATCTGCCTGAAGAACCTACATGACCAAAGCCACTGAATATCTCCCAAGCATTCAGCAAGGCAGGGCAGTGCTGTGGGACCTGCTTGCTGTGCTTTTACAGAACTGGCTCTGACGCGCTAAGGTGCGCACGAAAAATCGGTGACACTTGAACACTCAAATGCCTTGAAGTATCACGGACCTAAGTGATTTTGCCCAAACCCCAGTAGAAGTCTGTGGGGTCACCAGAGACTTGAACCTATGCCCTAGAAGTGACAAAGGTACTGGAGGAAAGGAGTAAAAAGGCTGGTCTTAAAGTTTGAGAGAATATATTAATTAGCCTTTACATAAGCATCAGTTTCTTGTAATATTTTTGAAGCACTAACGGCAGTGGTTTTCTTCATGGTTCTATTCTATGATTTGCAGGAATCCTGCCTGACACACTCTCTTCCTTCCAAATATTTTTAACACGTCACACCTATACGCAGATTAAAATTACGGATGCTCTTCACTCAATTGCTCTTGGAAGGAAAAGGGAGGGGAGGAAGGTGGGAAGAAGAGCCAGGTTTAATACTCTACAGTAGCACAAACCTCTTGGGCATAAGACTTCGTTCAGGTAGACACATCTGGTGAAATGCATCACATCAAATTAGTATCAAGGGTATTGAGATTCTAAGACGACTGGCAGACAATTCCCCTTCTAATGTACTGCTTTTTAGATTGTTGAAGAAACTTGAATCCCAAATCTCCTGTGAAATGAGTGATACTAAACATGCCTGCTCAAATACTGAAAGTGAAGATCAAAGACACAGTGTCCAAATTGGCTTTGCAAACAAAGCAAGCCCAGAGATCCCCAAGAGAACGTGGTGCTAATTTTATCAGATCTCCTTGGCTTCTTCCTCCCAACAGTTTGTCATTTAAGAAAAATAATAATAATGAGAATGCATTTCCCTCTCACTGTCAGAAGCCTTGTTGTAAGACAAATAAATTAATTCCCTTTTAAATATATGCTTTGCAGGTCACCTAATAGTCTTAATCTAGTTTAAATGAAAAATGAGAATGTTTCAACTCTCTGAAAGCTACCTACATCTTAGTCCCCGAACCACACATACACAAAAGACACACTGCCATGAATATTTCAATACAACTCAGCCTTTCAGATCAATACAGGCAACTCTCAAGTTCTATTGATTTTTCAGAGGTTTGGCTCACAAGGGTGATAAAATATTTCTCAAGTTATGAAACCTGAGTTAAGGAGCTTTTGCTGACACTTCAGCATTTACCAGACATCTCTCTCTCCCTCTGTCTCGATTTATGACTAAGCAATAAGTCTTGGGAAGGTGGGCAATATCATCCCATAGGGCCCACTTAAGGTCAAAAAGAGAAGTCAGGGTAATAGGACAGCCCTTCAGGTCCCTAAACTTCTGTTTTCTGAGGTAATCACTTATTCTTTTCCACATGCCCTCCAAGTCCTTATTCCAACATTCATTAGGCAGTGAGTGAAATTCCCTTTCAGTGTACCTCTGTAAGATGTCAAAAAGGAAGGGACACCAAAGCAGACACCAAATAAAGCAACTCCCTGCTGAGGCAAGGAAGCTAATCCTCTCCATATGGAAAGGAAATATACTTAATTATGTATTTATGCATGTCATTGCAGGCTTATATCTTGTTTCACTTTCATCCACAATGATCCAAACCTATTTAAATATAATGAGTAAACATTTCTGGTTTTACCATAACATAAGCCCACGGTCGCTCAACATTTCCTTGCAGAACATGACAATTTAGAGTAGTCATTATTTGTACTGAAGCAGCACCGAGGGAAGCCAGTCATGGACCACGACTCCATTGTGTTAAGGTGTTTATAATCACAAAAACCAGAAGGCAATCACTGGCCCCAAAGAGTTTACAACTGAGCCGATGAAGCACTTTTGCATTAGGAGATGGAATCTGTGTATTCTGGTTCAAATATTCCAATTATTCCCTTCCTGGTTGGGTATCCCTGCATAACAAAGAATCACATTTTGGATCTGGTGGATAGCACACAGTCTAACACACTGTCAGGCTGGGACCAAGGCTGTGTGCTGGTCCTCACCGAGAGACTTGTTGCATGTTACCGGATAATAACGCTCCACGTATCTCAGCTTCCCGTTATCCCTTTGTAACTGTCCCATCTGTTTATATTAGAATTCCTTGAATCATAGAATGGATGGGGTTGGAAGGGACCTCTGGAGATCCTCAAGTCCAACCCCCCTGCCAAGCAGGACCTTGGTGTAGGGACTGGCTCAAACATGTCCAAGAAAAGGCCTTACCTTAAGGAGAGTGGGACATACCCAAGCAACAAATCTTATACTACAATTTACCCAGGCAACATTAACATATTTAAAAATAATAAACATTTCAAATATTAGAATTCCATTTTTGAAAGCAAAAGCACTGTCTACCACTGGAGGTACTTAAGGGCAGGACGAGTAGTCGTGGAGGCAAAAATCTCTTTGCAGGCACAGACAGAGAAAGGAGAGCCAAGGCTTAATTCAGATCCCCTATTTGTTCTGAGCCTCGGTAACAGTTCTACACCTAACGTGGCATCAATCACTGAAGCACCATAAGGCTTTTTTGTAAAAAGATGACTACTTATTATTCCTTGTGAACGGGTAGCAGCGTAAAGAAAAAAACGAGGTTAACTGGCTTGACCCACAGAAGCGATCAAGTCCACGGCGGTTGTATTGATTCCCCATTGCCTTCTCCAGCTTTCCCTCCATTTTGCGTTAGCTCTTTTGTTTTGGGGAATTAGGATTCATCTTTCATCACTTGAAATTTAAAGACCTTTCTCTTGGAATAACCTCATTAAGTGGGACAAGTCCTACCCTCTCGCATTACACGCCCTTTCCTAGGACGCATGTCAGATGTTTACCACACAATAGGCAGGGCGCTTTCGGGCCTTGCAGGAAATACCTTCATTACACTTCGATGGCAAGTCTGAAATGGCAGAGTTGTGCGCTAAGAGATATTAACAGTACGTTAATTACTGGCTAGTAGATGCAGGAGCCGCGTTACTTTGTCCATAACTCATTTCAGAGCCGTTGAAAGTTTTTGCACACCAAGGTGTGCCAGCCAGCTCCAGCTGAGCCCTGACCCTCAGGCGTTCGGTTCCACTTTTCTTATTACCTCCACCTTTAGTAATTCTGAACACTTCCTTTTGTCCCCAGAAGGCCTCTGGCCTCTGTTTCCTGAGGGGAAATAATTTTCTCTGCACCAGCCTGTCCTCGGTCACAAACATCAGGAAAAGTCAAGGAAAAAGGAATCCGCGCTCCCGTGTGTCTGAGTTTCCCAGGTAGGTCAAGCGCTTTGCTCCCTAGCAGGAAACAAGCAGATTTTTGAAGCCTCACCAAAAACAACGTAACAATGAAATGATCATCCATTTAATTTGGTGTTTTTTTTTCCCCTCCTTCCTATTGATGCTTTGTGCTACCTTTTTTTTTTCATCTGCAGCGATACGATGGCACGCTGGCTCGAAGGACTGCTCTACCACAGCCCCTAAATCCCCTCCCTGATCAGTATGCCGCACGGCTCTTCCACTGCATCTGTACTCTCACTTTTGGTGCATTGCCCCCAAGACTTAGCATTTTCTATTTGTCTGCATTAAAACTATACGCTCCATTTACTGGCCTCAAACAGATTCAAGCCCTTCCAAAGCGGGTAACACTGCTACCTTCTTGCTCAGTACATCCTCTGCTTTCAGAGGAAAATAAGCTAAATATACGTACACAGACAATACTGGAAAGAGAAATTCTCAAGCGCACCTATGTGACTTAAAATCCTAAAGCATGCAGGTACTTTTGAGACATCATATCCAAAAATCCTGAATTCAGAAGTGCTAAGCAAAGAGTAATTATGATGCTTGATACTTTGGGAAAGGAACAACAAAAAAATGCAGTTAATTATTTAGCCTAAGACACAGTTTAGTAACCTAACTTCTGGCCTTATCCCTGAAATTATCAGCAAATTTCTTCTGAAACATATATTTTTTAAAAAAGCAAATAAATCTTGTACTGGATCCTAAGCTGATTTTTGGTAGTGCAGGAGCACAATCCTATCTTTTTCCTTTGTCTAAAGCTATTTTTATTATTATTATTAATATTAGCCTTCTTTATCCAGCAGCACGAAGGAGCCTTGGGGACTTGGAGAGCAGGGACACCTCGTGCTGGGTGCCGCACACCACTGGCAGGAGGCTGCCCCATCCCTGCTTGCTCCAGAGAAGTTTGGAGAGGGAACAAGCGTGCAGAGGAAAGAGACCTGCCCAGGCTCACAGGCTCGGTGGTCAAGGCAAGAGCGGAATCCACGAGAGCCATTCCCCAAGCGGCAGCCTGCAGTTTCAAAAGGCAGCACAAAGAACGTCAGCATCTTATTTTCAAACTGATTCACGTAAACAGGGTTTGTGTGCCTAGGAGAAGACCCACTGACACAGTCACACTGCTCTGCTCTACGTGTGACCTCAAGAAAGCATCTGAACTGCAGTTAGACACCTCGAAAAGCTCCGTCCCTGGAGTAGCTTCCCTGAGATGACAGCTTGGCATGGGAGTCCCGCCTGCCCCATTTCCCTTCCCCCCCCCCCCCCCCCCTTTGATGGTCTTTAAGACTTTCAGGAAGTACAAGGCAAAAAACTCACACTTCATTTCACTTCTTCACAAAAAATCTGGCTTTCACCCCTCTGCCTGGCTAAGAGGATTCATCATTCCCCTCATTTAAACACATTTCAAATAGGTTCAGCAGCACAGCTCAATGAAACCAAGAGGAGCTCTGTAGTTGCATCCCAGTTTGCCACTTCAAAACCATAGCGCAAATACACACCATCCAATCAAGACCCACTGTCTCCCATGGCAGCAATATCTTTGAAGAATCCTCAGTTAGTTAAAACCTGCATCAAAAACCCACGTTGGCCATCTCTAATCAAATTACACTTTTCAAGCTGTTCACTCTCCAAACCCCATCAAATGGTTTCGAATATTTTTCCCACAACCGGTGTTAAAGCGTAATTGCTCGCTGTATCTTTTTGCCCCTCTTGAATAATTGGTGTTAGATTTGCCACTTTATAGTCCTTGGGAATGTGACCTGTCATTATAAAGCTTCTAAAAATATCAGTTAACACTTCACAATTTTCTCTCCTTTATTTCCTTCTGCAGCGATGGATGTACCCTCCCTGGACCAGATACCTGATCTGCCTTTGAGCGCAAAACCTTTCAGCAATAATTTTTGCAGTCATTTGCGCAGTAACACCTCCAACATGCCTGGGAATAGAAAGTCAGATCTTTCACTGCTGTAAACTGGCATAGCTCCACCGGTTCCAAGACTTACCTCAGTTTACACCGGTGAGAGAGTTCACTAAGAATTTCTATACGTTTCCTACATGTAAAAGCCCAAACAAACACATTCCTCGTTATTTCAAAGACTTGAGTATTTCTGGGAAAATCAAACTCACGTGGTAAGAATCGCTGTTACTAAACAACAGATTTTCAGTCTAACTTGAGGATGTATTTCAGGACATCTCTGACGTGAGGTCTAGCTGAAACTAGCAATATGCTTAATTATCTCCTTGGACTGGAGCCTCAGTTTATCAGCTCAGCGTCTCACCTTCCAGCGTGCCAAGAACCCCTGTTCCCAACGGCAGCTCCGTGGACCAGGGCGTGCAGAGGGGAGATTTGACAGCAACAGCCAAGAGGATTCTCACAAAGGAGAGGTTATACCCAGAGTTCCTTTTGGAGACAGGGGATTTAAATCCCAAATATTTTCTGAAAGCCCAGGTATTTCCTAGTGCCATCACAAACTTTTAGCCTCCTCCCTCCCCATCCCCTCAGCAGGTTTGTGCAGATTTTCAGCAGCAGCTGGCACTCTGATTCCTGTCTCCTAAATCCCTGAAATACTGTTGTTATTTATAGTGCTATAACACATATAACCCTGCTTCTCTAGCCAGCAGTCTCTTTGCAGACTCATCCTCTGACATCTCAAGCCACAGCGTCCCCTAGAATATTTAGAAGCACGTTTCTTGACCAAGCGTTGCCCAAGGTCCTTCTAAAGAGAAGGATGGGATGCTTCAGATGATGTAGATCCCAGGACAGCCCCAAGTGGTTCTAGCACAGCCTCATCTCTTAGTCTAAGCACAGGAATCACTAACGCGCTCATACAATAAGGTCTCAAGAGGAAGGAGAGAGCCGGCGATATTCAGCATTGTTGCTAAAACTCCACAGTAGGTTGACCCCATGGCCTCTTCCAACAATCTCTAATACCCAGTGTTACATGATTCCTAACGGCACTTTTTTGGCGCTGGACAGGGCAGAGGTCAAGGTCTGGAATGTCACCAGGGCTGCTACTTACCCAGTAAAGACAATTAGACGATTGTCTAGACAACTGAGCTTTGTGCTGTGTGTGATAAGCATGCAATCAGCCCTCTGAGGTGAGATAAACAAGCTGCCTCCCCACGGCCTTTTCCTTTCCAGCCTCCTCCTTCCTTTTCAGGGGAACTCTTGTATTCTCGCTCTCGGTGTGTGCTGCTCCCTGGAACTCTCCCGCTCTGCGTCCGGCAGCTCTGGTGTTAGAAACAAGCCAGCTGTGGACATCACAGAAAATACTTTAGCTACTGAGACAAAGAGCTAGACGAGGTATTATTTTATTATAACATTATTTATGCAAACTACAGAATCAGGAACAGGATAGATAAAACTTCCTAATCCTAAACTAACGGCCAGTCTCTGACAGATGCACACAACTAAGAACTGTGGATTCAACCACTTACAGAAAAGAACTGAAACCACATTCCCAAAGCTCAGAAAAGCACATTAGGCCACCAAGTTATTGCCTTTTAAAAACCCAACCAAACCAAACCCCGTCAGCCAAACCATTATTCCCCAGCATCTCAGGCTATTTGTCAAATCTAAAATATATATTCAAGATGACCCAAACCTCATCTATTACTTGTTGGAGGTAGGGAAAAAATATTCCCATGGGTTATTTTACTGCCAAATGCTGATAATGATACCTTACAGTTCTAGAACACCTCTAATTCCAATGATCTTGAAGTATTTTATCGTGGCCCTCGCTCACCAAACAATGTAATCACAGAATTAAAATCCCATTTACTCCAACAGAATGTGCTCAAGTGCTTTGCTGAACTGGGGACTAAACTATTAAAATTTACATGCCTGTAAGGCAAAAATTATCTCTCCCGTTTCACAGATGAGAAGAAAATGAGGCTTGCAGAGAAACTCACTTAGACTTGCTCTTTGTGATGCTAGGTGTGTCCAAATCAAACAGAGGGATGCACAAGGATCCAAAAACAACAGACTAGAGGCAGACCCTGTTTTAAAGAGGTTTATATTTTCATCCCTGTGCCACAGAGACCACACTTGCAGGCACGAGAAGAAACAAGAGCCTGTGGGAGAGACGAGTGCATCAGCACTGGATATATATAGTCTAGAAAAATTACCTTAATTGTTCTTTTCCCACAAAACAGGCGCCCAGTTCTACTTTCAGACCTGGCAAACTGGCACAAACTCAACGTGTTATATCCAAACCTTGCCTCCGTGTTCACAGAAGGATTTATGGAAATAGGAGCCTTTTCAAGCTCTAGGGCCTGCAGGAAAGCCCTCGCGGATGTCTGTCCTACCCAGAGCTGCTTTATAGGACCTTGTCGAGCAGAACTTGCAACACGCAATGTCCTGGGAATCCATCCCCCCAAATTTCTAAGTGGGACTTTGGAAGAAATGTGTCTCAGGAGAATCCTCCTTGAGCTTTACGCCGAACCCACCCACATGTAAAGGGAGGTGTTTTTCAGCCCCATGCTGTGTAGATACATCAATAAACCTCACAGTTCACTCTCTCACTATCCATTCTCACTGCCTTGATTTAAGCAGCTCCCAATAACTTGGGACATAACAGCAAACTTCACACAGAGCGAACATTAAGCGAGGGCAAATTCCCTCTTACGTCACCCAAAGGCTGACTATATCCCATCTAAGAGAATATCCAGCACGTGTTTTATTTACATTCCTCAAATAAGGCACTTGGGCTTTCGGGGTTTTGTGGGATTTTTTTTTTTTTTAAATCAACTTTTGTCAGATGAGTTTGTCTGAAAATTTCTTGTAAAGCCCTGAACAAGTTCTGCTGAGCAAAGCCAGGTCTGCATTTACTACTCTCCAAGTTTCCAAGGCACCTTCTTGCATTATAATCACACCGCGATAGAGCAATGATATAAAATTGAGGGAAATGAATCAAGGCTGTTAGTATCCAAACTATTAAATGCAAAACTTCTGTTTGTGAGCCTCAGAGGCTTCTTAAAGTGTAAGGAACGTCATCAGTCTAACCAGCCTAGGAACTGTGAGTTGTTTAAAGCTTGATTTAGAGCAGTTTCTTTTAGGACCAGAGCCACTTAAGATAAAGTCCTGCCTCGCACAAAGTTAGACCTTCTATTAAAATTGGGAAAGAATGGCTCACTGGAAAACCATCTGTTCAAATATTCTTTGCTGTTTAGACCATTGATGGATTCAGATCCAGAGGATTCCAACAAATATTAATTAAAGGCTTGCTAAAGACAGAGAGGAATGTAGACGCAGGAGAAGTTATTTTATCCACCTTTCTGAAGAAAACTAAACCCATTCCAGCTTCTAGGTTGCCACTGGTCCGGCACTCCCTGTGCCACACTTAACAGCAGTTAATTCCAAGATTTCAGTGAAGTAGTGACATGGAAAAGATACATAAACTCCACCACCTCCAGTCAAGTTTCAAGATGTGGTGCCTGACATGGTTAAAATATTTTGTAGCTTCTTCTAGGAGCCTGTCCACATGATGCGGTGCCCAACTGAGCTTTGTTCTTCTGCCTCTGGTTTATAAGAGCTACAAATGAAGTTATTGTTATTGTGAGGATGGTGAAATTTTCTTTCTTAAAAATTAACAGTGGAAAATTTGCACATGTTCAAGTTGATTCTTTTTAGCCTGCAAGGAGTAATTTATCTATAGAAATCACTGCCAGGAGATAAAAAAGAGGGGAAAAAAACCATTTAAATAGAAGAAAATAGATATCGACGCTTACGTTAAGTAGTACAAGATGGCAGGCTCTGGAAGTGCATTATCCAATGCTCTTCCAGACTACATTTGGGAACCAGCCTGTGGATGTGGAGAGAACACAAACGCCGGTTACCATTTGGGTTAGATTCGCTACAAAATGCATCTTTTAGGACAATAGTCCTCGCCCCTGTCTACAGATCCAGCCGAAGAGGAAAGAATACTCGCAGACCGTACCTGACGGGGGTAGGTAAGTAATGCAGGGGTTCAGAAGGAGCCCCCCTCAGCTGTCTGCAGCAGTGTCCCAGAGGCAGATTCTCTAACCAGCCCTACCACAGCCCTTGCCTTGGTGAGATCAGAATTTAACAATCGGATACTCTCTTTATGGAGCTGGAACAGCTCCAGTTCTGTCTGGCCCAAATGATCCTGGGAGTCACAAGACCTACTCAGAGACTGTCTTTTCTTTCCTAAAATGCCTGATGCAATAGAAACCCGCTCCATGAGTAATTTCGATTGCATTATAAACAAACAATAAAAGATGAATGTTTGTACAGCCTGTGTGGACTTTATAGCAACTAGCTACAGTGAGGGAAAACCTTATATTGCTACTTCTGTAATATGTGTTAAATCAACTTTCATTGGTAGCAATTCTCCTGCAGAAAGAGGGCCCTTCCTCCTTCCTTCATATAATTTGACCCCCAGGGCTTAAGAGCTTTCTCCTCTGCAGCTCCTGCCCATCAGTGCATCTTCTTTGCATCTCTTTTCCCCTTCTGCTCATTCACACTCTCTTCTAAACTCAGCTGGAAGCATCTCTTTTCCCCCTTGCCCATGACTCTTAATTTCTCTCTCCCTTGGCAGTTATTTAACTCATTAACTGAATTAATTTTAACCCTAAAGCACTTTGGGTGAACAGATTTTATGAAAGCTCGGATACAAAATAAAGTCTTGGGGGCCTTATGCCACTCTAGGTGCACAAAGGAGCCTTAGTGTAACTGAGAATCAGACCCTATTTCGCAGATTCTACATGGAGTTTAATCGCAGTGCGACTCACAGATTCCATTTAATGACAAAGTGGCTCTTTGATTGATAAAGGTCCCATGCCTCTGATGCAGACTAAATAGCCAAGCATCCTGAGCAGTGGGAAAATTATTCTTGGATCTGTATGAAACAAGACTCTCCATCATTTTCCCACACACGCTTCTTAGCAAAATGCCTTTTCATTTTAGAATGCTGTTTTACTAGGAAATACGAAGAGCAGAGTAGACTCCACCACAGTGGGTTTGTCTTTTGCTCTAAGAAGAGACTGTTTGGCAGGGGGAAAATCAGAAGGGCGACATAGAAATAACATGGAAGTCGCCCTACAGAATGTTTATTTTGCTAGGTGCACTGATGGCTTTGGAAATCAGTTTAGTTTCTCTTTCAGGTCAATTAGACTTTTGTTCAGCAAAACCACACTGGAGACAAGAGTCTGAGAACATGAGGTATTGATTGTAACCTCCTAGCACCCAAAACCCAGCATTTTCAGCTGGCTGTGCCTAAGTGGTGTCTGAGCCTACAGTTTTCCACACAAATGCTCGGAAAAGGAGGAGGGGAGCGTGCAGAGGCTCCAGAAGCATGCTCAGAATAACCAACGGAATTGTGGCCCTTCAGCACAGTTGCACTTCATAGACTATCCCACAATTCCTGACTCGCATCTTCATGGGATTCATATTCTCTAAACGGAGATATACACATATATACATACATATATATATATATCTCTAAAATTGCCTGTAATTCTAAAATGATACCTGCCCACCACTACTCTTCAGCACTGCGAAACTCACGGCAGCGACATCAGTTTTCAGTGCAGCAGCAATTCCTGCAGCGTACTGTTCAGCTCCATCACAACTCGCAACTTTAAAGAGCGTTTCTTCACCAATAAACCTCCATCAAACAGCACGTGTTAGGGAAAAAGAGAACAAAAAGCGTCCCCACAGAGTCACATTCAGTTTCCCATCGCTGCCACCCACTTGCTAAATAACCTTGAGCAAGTCACTTCCCAAGTCTGCTTTTGTTCCCAAGATGTCCTTGCTCAGACCATCAGCTACTTGGGACAGAGACGCTGTATGCGAGATGTATCGAGGCTTCACGTTCTGGTGTCTCTACAGCTAAATAATATAGTTACCATAAACACTAAGAGACTGGAATGGGCTTTGGGACGTACAGGGAAAGAATTCCTGGCTGGTTGCTATCCTGTTCACTGAAAGGAAAAGCAGCATCTGGCTGAAGAGCCAATCTGGCTCACAAATGCTTCAGCCCCTTTTTAGTACAAGAGCTTTATTTCAGTATATTTAAAAGTTTCACCAACTTCTGTAGCCGGACCGCTCTGCCGATGGGCTGAGGAAAAGGAGGAAAAAAAAAGGAGGAGGTAGAGGGAAATTAAAAAAAAGGGGGAACCTGTCTGCGACTGCTGCTGGTTTCTCCACTACTGATCCTCATACACTGTAATCACAGGCGCTAATAAAGAACTTGCTCTGATCTTCTCAGAACAGATGACCTCGCAGCTCTTTCCTCCTCTGTAATTTTTAGATTTCAGCTGATTTAAAAGACTGCTAGGGAAGAAAACACTGTGCCAAAGAGAAGCCCTCGTATCAGGAACACGTCTGTCTGCTTGTGATACCCGGAGTAAATTGACCCCAAATACAGCCCTGGACTTGTTGGTCGTTTTCCCTGGAAGCAGTAAATAAGGAGCAGGGCTGAGGAGCTAAGCCAAACTAATTTAGCCAGTTATTATTTGACTGAAAGGTGATACTGAACGTTTAAATGGTTTATCCCCTTCTTGTTAGTGGCATCATTCAATCAGGACTACTAAGCCTCCAAGTGAAGGGATTGCAACTACCGAGGGAATTCCTCCCTCCAACCAGGAAATGTGGGGTTTGTTAGTTCAAACAGCATCTGTAGGAAGCCGGTAAACAACAGCTGAGATGATGAAAGATCACATCAGCTCCTTGCTTTGAAGTAAAAGATATTAAAACCACGAGCGTACGAGTTCTTATTATAGCTTAGCCCCCCCCCCGCACACTGATCCCCGAGAACCTGGCATGGTTGTTCTTGCTGCATAACAAGCTGTATAATAGAAATCC
This sequence comes from Coracias cyanogaster, assembly GCA_033124195.1. Classification (NCBI taxonomy): domain Eukaryota; kingdom Metazoa; phylum Chordata; class Aves; order Coraciiformes; family Coraciidae; genus Coracias; species Coracias cyanogaster. Next base: position 72,608 of record JAVSBS010020370.1, on the reverse strand, counting down.
ATAAAAATATCAACAAGGCACTTGAAAGTGACATGCAAAAGCGAGGCAGGCCTATTTCTGGCGATGCTGCCATTAAAGGCAATTTGTTACTTTATGCCTGGAATGAAATCAAACATTCTTCCAGGCCCAGAGTGACATTTTTAGTCTCAGAAACTTAAGCTACGTTGTCACCTGGATGGGCATCTTATGAATACTCCGAAGCAGAACCATTAGCATCATTTCTACCCCGAGTGTGTGTCGGGTGATTTGCAAACTAGCGCAAGGACACGGGGTCAGATTTGAACAGCAGACTTGTAAGGCGTTGAAGGGTGCGTGCTCCCATTTGCCAAGTCAGAGGGATATTTGCTGTTAATTACAAAAGTACAAGCAAGTTAGGCGCCTCCGCCCCTTGGCGTATTACAGGGCTGCAGGTTAAACGTCTACAAGGGTTTGGGAAAAGCAGTGGTCACAGCTGCTTCTGGAAGTTCTGCCCAGCACCCTGAACACCCCTGGACAGCACTGAGAAAGAGAGCACACACATCTTACATTCCTGTTCCTTCACCTTCCACCACTCTAGTCCACTCCAACCAGAGTGAAATCTCCTCGCTTACTCAGAATCACAGAATCATTATGGTTGGAAAGGACCTCCAGGGTCATCAAGTCCAACCTTTCTCCTAGCATCTCTCT
>JAVSBS010020370.1:47510-59236 GCA_033124195.1 Coracias cyanogaster | reverse complement strand
GTTATCAACACCCTTCTAGCTCCCAGCACAAAAACACTGCAGCTGTGGGGAAAACCAGCCCAGCCAGACCCACTACAATGTCTTACTACTCAAGCTGTACATAACACCAGAGGATGAAGCCAACTTGAGCTTTCCTTCAACTCCATCCTGACGCCCTATCAGGAATTTGCTCTTCCACTGCAGTTATTCTGATGGGGTAACATCAGGGCAGGCCGCAAGAAATAAACAAACGGCAAGAGAGATGAATGAAATACAGAGAGGAAAACAACTTTCCCAGAGTCAGGAGGAAATTGGTTATAGAACCAAACCTGGAATTCAAGAGTCCCGGCTCTCAGCCAGTGGTCTAGGGAGTAGATTAGCTAAGCTACCTCAGGTTTTCCAGCTCCCAGGGGGAGAACAACCTTGCCTGGAAACTGGTTGAGCCAAAGGCATTTGGTTGTTCGAAGATATCTGTAGCTTTTATAGCTGGTGCATGTCATCTCTGAGGCAAGGAGTACTTTTAACAGCATTTGCTGGTTTTAGATCCATTTGTGACTAGATCCTACTTCTCCAAGTTCCACATTAAGCACACCAAGCACATTCTCAATACGAACTTAGAGCCATAGTGACTCACGTTGCCATAAGGCACTGCTGAGGCGTGTTTCACCGTTATTAAAGCCCACGTCAAGAAGCAGAGGTTGCAGGTCACACAGCTACTGGTTTGTACGTGGGAAGACCCGAATCCAGGTACGGAGTAACCACCTTCCCTCACAACTCCTTCTCCCCAGAAGTGAAGCTTCTGTCTAATAAACCAGCTCATTAAAAGATTTTCTTTCACAGACAGATTGCAACTCATGAAAAGTCATTCTTTGCATGTGCTGTTGTAGTTTTTAAGACAAAGGCAACATCTTACAGACCAAAGAAAACCTAATTCTGCTGCTAAAATACATGGCTGTGCTCAGCTTATTCTAAGTCAGGGCTGGAAGTGATACCATTCAAATAGCTCTAGATGGGAGGCTCTCCCGTAAGTTCAAAGATACTCAGGGTGCAGATATTTTGTTATGTATGAGCTGTCACATCTCTTCCAAACAGCTGAAACCCCTTTGGCAATCAGACTGCCATTGACAGGGAGATCTTGAAAGATGCTGAGCATGGTGGCCCCATTCCAGAACAGCAACTTGTGTTTAAGCATCATTAACTTCAGGGAGGTAGGACCGGTTTTAGTGAGCACGAGAAAAAAAAAAAAATTGTCTTTTTGTTATATTTTTGCCTGTACAGAAAGCAGTGGAAAATTATTTCCTTTTACAGTATTTCACATCCAACTTGTAGGATTACATACAGGACTCCAGAAGGTTTCAACTAGCACTACGAGATCTCTTTCTCATCCTGTTTTATAGCTCTTTTAGTCATCGTGTCAGAATACTACTGACATGGTAGGCAAAGAGGGCAGCTTGGAATCAACTCCCGCTGGAAGCCAGTGAGATTTGGGGACTAACTTGCCTTGGAAAAATCCTCTCTGTTAGCATCTGTGGGATTAGTTAGATGCTTACATGTGTTATTGGATCAGCCTCAAAAGACAAGAATCAAGCCTTAAAAGAACAAGGTGAGGGATAGGCACGACTGGGACGTGAAAAATAGGAATTAAGTCAAGCATGCAAAATTGTCATTAAAATTTACCAGGCCAGGGACTAAATATATTTCTCTCCTTCACAAAGCCTCGTGGAGAAAGTCTTATAAAAATTAATAGGCCCTGAGTCAATAGCAGTCTATAGGAATAAAACAGGGTGCTACAGAAATTACTGCAAAATCGACATGGAAAGGTGAAGTTTTAAACATGTTTTCTTTTTCTAACTGCTCATATTTTAAATTCTGCAATAGAAACAAAAGCCTAAGAGAAGTCTAGAGGAGGAAATAATTCACAATTAAATGTCATGAAGATACAGGTTACAGATTATATGGTGTCCACCTCATGAGAGCCAGTTATCGCAAGAGTCATTTAAAAACTCTCTGGATGATGCATTGGAAAAATAATCTGCTGGGATTCATGCTTGAGCAGGGGGAGGGATGGACCTAATTATCCAACAGGTATCTTCTGTCTCTAATCATCATGGCTGGGCAGGGGCTAGGAGGGGATGACAGGAACACAGCAATAGACCAAAAACATTCTGGAAGGTATTATCAAAACATTTTCTACACTGTTACACAAGGCTTTTCAGGATCTTTACAAAGCAGGTGTCTGTCTAGACCAGCATTAAATTCTGTGCTTTCTGCTTGCCCACAATTCCGAGATGTTCTGTGGTCCAGCGAAAGAGGCTCTGACCGAGCCCCCGTTTCTACTATCAGTCACTTGGAAATTTTCGACTAGTCCAGCTTCCCTCGCTGTGTGGTTTTACCTCTCAGCCTCCGCCAGAGAGGATTTTGAGGGCAAAAATAACAGGATATTTCCTTTCTGCACACTAGGAAACTCCATCCTCTGACTGAAAGCCATTTGGAGATGGGACTCTCTTCTTTTGCATACAGGGGCTGACATCACAGAATCTCGATTTTAGAAATCATTTAAGCCATAGTCATGATGTTAAATAAGCTCTTTCAAAACATCGGCCAGTAGATTTTTGTTCACAGTTATTTTTAATATATGGGATGAAATTCATGAGACTGAAATGTTCTTCAAACTGAGGGGAAAGGAGGGGGGAGAATAAACGGTGCAAAAGGCGGCATTTTCAGGCAATCAAAATGCTCTTCTCGACCATTCTCCCCCCTCCATCCAGCTAACCATGTTTTTCCTCTTGCTAGTCCTCTCTGACAATTTGCTACTTAGTGATTGCTCCAGTGTTTGCATAAAGGAGTCTTTGAAATATAATATATTTGAGCTCTAAGAGAACAAAGTGCTTGGAGAATCTTAAGCAAACAGAAGGGGAAACCCACACTAAAAATCAAGCAAACAAAAAAACCCCAGCCCCCCCAAAAATCCAGACAAACCCCCAAACCTTTTGCCTGGTGCATCAATTCCTCCTTTCTCAAAATAACCAATATTCCTGACCTCCTGTGTGAAGTGCTTTGCAGCCAACGAGATTAAAAGGACCAAGCGGAAGATACGATTCGTTATTATGATGAAAAATCATCCAACAATTTAAACTTTTGGACTAGTCCTGCAAGTCCAAGTCACAAAGAGCTTCTAGTCAAGGCAACCTGGGAGCTCAGCAACTTTCAGCATCAAAAAACCCTCAACCTAACAGATAGTCTCCCTATACCTTAGTTTGGCCACTGCCACAAGCAGTGATTTGTTTCACCCCCACATCATCAAGGGGCTTCATTACCGTACGTAGCACGGCTCAACGTCCTCCGTTGAAAGATGCCTCATAACTGCTAAACATTATTCATTAATAAATACCTTATATATACACACACGAGACTTTTTTAACCCTTCAAAATAATAGGAGGTTGTTCTCCTGCCTCTTCCACCACACATCCTTAGGTGCAGAGGGTTTTCCCTACTGCAAAATTTGTTAGGACAGATTTGGTTCCTCTGTTAGGAAAAAGGCTGTAAAAGTTGAGGTGTGGATGAATTTTTTTTCCTTGCAGAGACAGAATGCAATCTAATTTCTTTGTTACTTACAAAGACAGTTTTGAAAACCATCATCAGGTTCCCCCATCCTTTTCTTGGGGTTCACAGTTTGGATGTTGAATAGATCTTTTTTTTTTCCTAGATTTTAATTGACAGTGAAAACCTGATTTCTGAAGGCAAGGTAAGGTACTGAAGGTAAGTGATCAAAACACTGCCCCTGTAATAAATCACTGTAGTCCAGGTCACGGTTTGGAGTGTGAATGCAGCGTTCAATAAAGAAACACACTCCACCTTTCAGCTTCAAGCCGACCCCAGCTAATTGACCTCATTGTGGTCCCACCATTAATCATTCTGGCACAAGGGGCAAGAGGCAGCTCCACTGCATAGACTTTCACGAGGTGGGGGTGGAAATAAAAGGTAAGATGGAATCATAGACAATTCTTCCTTAATTAACTCACTGGATTGTTTTGTTAGATGTCACTATTTTACCAACGCAATATCAAGACCGATATGAACGGTTTGTCCATTTTGTATTCACCCAGCCCAGGGATGCCCAACACAGCAAACAGAAGATGTGGACCATCGCCTGGAACCAAGTGGTACAAAGGCACAGGAGAGCACAGAAAACCCACGCTGGTGTTTGAGTGCCCCATGCAGACCACACCACTCATTCATAAAAACTTCCATTTCCAATATTCAGATCTTAATTCCATGCATGACCCTGCTGCTGTTTACACCAGACCAGAGTAAATTGCTGCTACACCTGCACAGGGTTTCTTACACACGTTTGGTCAAGAGATTGTTGTGCAAGAACACATCGCAATGCTATGAAGCCGGCCCTGCACTTGCCACAGCATCTCTTACCAGTTTCATTCAAGATTTAAAGCCACTGGTTTTCCCCTAGAACTAACATCACCTGAAAGTTTATCTATTTATCTAATCATTTAGAACAATCATCTAGAGCCTTGTGGCCATGCTCATGCGAAGAATTTCAACAATTTAACGTAAGGAAATGACCCGATCAATGCAGGGCTAACGTCTGTGTGTAGACTGGGAGCCTGTGCTCCATTTCACAAAGAAAATGAATTTGGGGGTTCCAAAATGGTCAAGTTAATATTATTTAGGTGTCTAGACACTTCCAAAAATCGGGGTAAAAAAAAAAGACATTGAGAGCCAATGGAATTTAATCTCTGAAATCTCTATTGAAAAAGGAACACATACACATTTCCAAATTTTTATGCTGTGTTTTATCTAGGATTCTGCCTCCTTTATTTTCATTTGGTATAAATCTGTTTATAGGCTGGGAACAACATGATCTAACTTTAAAGTGACTCTGCTTTGAGTGGGGGAGATGACCTTCAGACATCCCTTCCAACCTCAATTATCCTGTAACGCTATTAGAAGAGGTCTGAGATTGACAGAACTAAGCCCTTTACACCCTGAAATTGAAGTGATCTTAACATGAGCATACAGTTGTTTGTCAAACCACCAGGAATTTCGGGGGAGACAACCACCACAAAGCTAAGATTTTCAAAACTACCTAAAGGATTTACTGAAAACCAAGGATTTGAAGTGAATAAGGAGCTCAAAACTCATGTAGGTACTCACAAATACCAGTCACAAGGAATATGAACCTTATACACGAATCACTAAAAAACCAGGAAGAGGATAAAACGTTTAGCTCTACAGTCCTGTCTTCATTCAGTAGGTCCTGCTGAACTGGCTATTACGTTGCAGGGACTTCACAGTGTGGTGTCCCACCAATACCCAGGTTTGGAATCATCTTCTAGCTCAAGCAGTTGCTGCAGTACCGGGGTATGGAGAAATTACAGGATTTACAGCTGGCCAGCGCTCGATTTTCAAAAACCCCAAGTACTTTGAACCGAGTTACTGGAAACCAGAGTATCGGTATTTCTGCAAAGTCAGGTCCCTTGTCTTACATTTTGGAAGACACGATCTAATCTTTTCCGAAACGTTTTTCTTTCCATCTCCATTTTTCTCCATTTACAGGGACTGAATGCTTGAATGCTTCCCCGCTAGCAATTCAAAAGAAAGGACAATCCCCTCGGAGCAGGAGACACAGAACCTATTAATAAGCAAATGGAAAGAGCTGGCATATATTCCTCATTGTTTAATTCGGCTGCCGCTAGAGTCTGAAGCGCTCCTCTCCAGGGTCTCAGCCATGTAGCGTCAGTGTGGGAGATGACTTAATGCTATTGTCTTGAGCAAACTATCTCAAACTCTCACACGCAGCAAGGACTCACAGGATGAAGGGGCTCATTTAAACAGACAGGTCTAGATTTTAGGGGAAACAAGCCTTTAATCCTACACATGCTGCCCACACCTGTGCAAGATTCAATTTTGTGGGTGAAAAGGAGTGCAGAGCTTTAGGGAAATGACACGCTCCGCAGAACTGATGAACTGTGTGAAGATGGCTGGTGAGAAGATCAAGCCCTTATCCCCAACTGGAAAACTATCGCTTCAGCTTGTGCTTCTGGGGCTGTCTTAACCCTCTCCTGTCTTGAATCTTATCCTCCCCTCCTCCTCCTGCATACAGAGCAGCCTGAAGAGATTTCAAGTGAATCCTGCCCAGTAGATACTTTCCTATCTACCTTCCTCTGCTTTGGAGATCACAGGAGCACCACTTTTGTACCGTATTAGGATGTGAAGAATTACTTCCATTGGGGGAAAAAAAAATAATAGCAAGGAGATACTTTTTCACTTGTGGAGAAACAATTTTTTCTTTTTTTTTTTTTTTTCCCCCACAGATTTCAAATAACTGTGCTTAGGACCTGATCAACAGAAATATCATTTGCTGGGAAAGGAATGCTGGGCTGTAAGTCAGGCTCAAGGGGAGAGAGGCAGCGCTCTGTACTCACTTTGTTCTATATTTCTCCATTTTCCAAGCATTTTCACCCCCACTGCCCCTGTATAAGAGAATGTTGTTCTGCCAAGCAAGTTGTATCAATGCTGATACAACAAAATGGTTGGACATTAGGAAAAATAGCTTAAAAGCCGTGTAGATGTGGTGCTGAGGGGCATCATTTAGCAGTGGGCTTGGTAGAGTAGGGTTATGGTTGGACTAGATGATCTTAAAGGTCTTTTCCAACCTAAATGATTCTATGATTCTATGAAAATACAGGAACCAACTTCCCTTTGAATTGAGCACGTGCAATTGTTGGGCCCAACAACACGTTGTATTATCTGCCCAAGGTTCACTGCCTGTTCAACAGGTTGAATACTTCAGCCTCGGTTCCTGTAAGTCTGTTGCATTCCTACATCTAACACATGCAATTTCTTTATGGATACACTAGAAGCATTCTGTGGGGAGGAAAAAAGAAAAGCAAAAAAACCCTCAACACCTCTCACCCCCAAAATACCCAAACCCAGGCTAAACATTTCTCCTGCATACTTGCTACGTCTCCCTAAAGCTCCTACCCCGGCTCTTCCTATCACACAAACCATTGTGTACTTCAATTTCAGGCTGTGTGACAATCCTACTGGGTATATCCCGTACTTACATCCCTTGTCTTTCATATTGACACTTTCTCAAATGCAATCCCATCACGCAAGTGTTTCAGTGACATGTTGAATATATGACAGAGTCCCCAGCGGACACTGGTCATTTTAATGTTGTGAACAGCTCGTCACACCTTTCATCCTCCTTCCACCTTGCTGCATTTGCTGTTCCTGCTGCATAAATTGGAGTGACCACAGAATGACAATAATCTCACACCGATGCGCCACTTTTCATCCCGCTGGATCCCTAAGTGATTTACAGATTTTACATGCGATTCGCCGCATCATTTCTGCGACACAACATCGGCTGAACCACGGCTCACGTTACATGAGCTTATCGCCATTTGAAATTGCAGGATAGGTTACAGAAAGAATGTGAATAACCCCATTCGAAAAATATGCCAGTCAAAACGCCCCCGAAGAAGATGCCGTGGATTTTTTTAAATCCCAACTACTCAGGACAGTTGATGATTCACGCTCAAGCAAATCACGGTCTGAGCATCAGACGAGGAGGACAAAACATTTGAGCTGTCGAGAGGTAAAGGCAGATAATGAAATATATATGTGTCTGCTTCTATGTACACATATATACAGGCATTCAAATTTAATAACCTAATCTGAATTTTTATCATTTACCAAAACTTTCTCATTTCAAGGTCAAGCCTTCACAGCAGACCCTGCAAAATAAAGCTACTTGTTTCATTACTGCTTTAATTCATTAGAATATCAAAAAAATTAAAGTCTTCCTTAAGAAACAGGCCCCAAAGCCCCCGGTTTACTCTGCTGGAATACACTGAAATTCTTATGCTGTGAAGGGAACCAATATGGACTGTTACCAGCTTCAGGGATGAACTGGAAATCCCAGCTCTCACCTGGCGGAAACACTTGAGAGCAAAGCTTTGTAAACGCTCTTTAAAATCAAGCTTAATCGAGCAGACGGGCTTCAGAGTTCTCCATAATGGCAGCACTGGAAGAGCAAACCAGAATCACCTCGTACTGTGGGGTCGTTGTGACTGTGCTTCACCCACAGGTGACCTGTATCAAAGACATCTTTTGACATAAACCCACAGATGCCGCCGCTTGCCCAAACTGTAAGAAATGGCAATCAATGTAACATTTTTTTTTCTCAAGTTTTACAAAGAACTACCTGAAAACTAGTTCGGAGTTAAGTCAACAAGCTCAAATCACACTCACTTATAATAGAAGAGCTTGTAAACGGCCCGGGGGGGCCAGCTCAGGCATGAGGCGCATGTCAGCAGCAGAGTGGAAGTCAGCAGCCTTTAATGCACTTCAGATTTCCTCCGTGATCTCAACGTGCTGGCTTCATAAATGTTGGAAGGAACATGGAGGTATTTTTCTAAGTCCCTCATTGAAACTTCTATGGTCAGCCAAAACAGGAAGAGTAATGAATGGCGACACTGCCCTTAAGAGGACCGAAGTTATTAGCCTAATGCATCGGGAGGAATGATGCATTAAGACATTAAGAATCAAAACAATCACATTAATGCTTGACAGCATAAGCAGGAAACAAAAGATGAGAGCTGTAATACAAACCATATGGCTTAATAACTAATCTCTCATTTAAGCATCGTTATTAAAACACCTCCTAAATGTTTGGGCTGGAACAGAACATCTCAGCATCATTATTTTACATATTTATTTGTTTATTTCCCCCTCCTCCGCTCCTCTTCCAACTCTTTCCCTTTCTAAAAGTGCTTTGTTTTTTTTCCTAAAAAGATCTTCAAACTGTTTCTCCTTTCACAAAGTCCAAATCCGACGTCAACCCAATTAAGCCTACACAGTCATAATAAATGAGGGTTGTCAGTTAGTCTCACTTGAGACACAAACTGTAGCTAATATTACTCAATATGCAGATGTTTTCTGTCTCTTTCCGTTGGAAAAAAAAAAAAAGTATTATTCAAATGGATTAATGATAAATTGCTATTAATACGAAGAGGATATGCTATGGAATGACACAAGGTTGGAGAAATGTCAAGTGGAGGAGATGTGTGTGAACAATGAAGTCCTCTTAACATGCTGATGTGTTTCAATAATTTATATATTGTTGTTTCTGGACTACACCAGCCCTCCTTAACACACAGACAGAGGAAAAAAGAAAAAAAAGAGTAAGCTGCATAAAAATGTTAGGCCCTTATAGAGGGGCTCCAAGAGATTCTCAGCCTGTGGACGATGCTCAAACGGATACCAGCTGGGGATCTGTCAGAGGGAGGCTTTCCAGTAAGAATTGTTGGGCTCATTTTCAACTCTTACAGAAGTTGCGGGGAGTTACGAGTACTTTAAATTCCTGAAAATCAGATTACACCTGATTCTGGAAAGCCAAGTGGCTGGCTTATAAACCCAGCGGCTGTAGCTTAAGTGCCGTTAATCTCTACACCAATTAAAAAATTGTCTCCAATCTATTTTTAAAGATAGTTATCCCTAATATTATCAACACCCATTGGAAGTATCAAAAGTTACCTAAATGCCTCCAAAAAAACCCCAAAGCCCATCAGCGTTTATTTTCCTCAGTCCTTGAGTCATTCTGTGAGTGTTTGAAAATTATTCCTCTATTTTATGCTGGTCTTTCTACAGCTTTATTTTTATGTATTTATTTCACAGATGGAAGCAGAGTGCCAATGGCAGACAATTTGGAGCTGAATTTTAAGCAAAGCTTGGGAAAACACTCAAACCCTGAGTCAAGGACTTATCTTCAAAATAGAAGATTTATGTCTGAAGAACACCTGCAGAAAGATACCACCAAAATGTGGGTCTAGGTAGGCATTGCAAGAAAACTTTTAATGCAATATCTTTTAATTTTTTTTTAATTGAAGAAATAGCTTTTTTGGAGGAGCTGGAGGGAGGTAGAAGGAAGACGTATATCCCATCTTGTATTGCACTGTTGGCCAAGATTAGGGCTTAACACACATAATTTGGATTCCTATGAGTTTTCCAGGAAAAGAGAATAAAAAAAGTACACGTAGAGTTTGCTTCCTCCTCAAGTCCCAGCATCTGCATTTTGTGCTGCAACGAATTCCTCCTGAGCTGCTACGGAAGTGCTAACGATGAGGCACTGATTTATCCTCGTTAGAGCCAGTGTTAACAAGAAGACAGGACACTGCTTTTGTTCAAGAACAGTTTGCTGGAAAGCACCCAGCATTTGAAATTTTGATGATGGGTGGGGTTTTTTTTTCCTCTGCTTTTTTCCTGCTTTGTTTTCAAAGCCATTTAAGAGAGCTTGGGATGCTAGAGAAAAATCAGCTTCTATAGAAATGAGAATGAAAGAAAATATTCCTCCTATATCTAACTGTCCTAGAGTGAAGGCAGATATGCTAAATGTTGAAATTCCAATTTGATCTATGCTTACACAAACCAATAATATGTTTAACAGAAGCTTGCTTCTAGCAATCAAGTTGTTTTAAATGAGAATACAGAAACTACCTTGGGCTGATACTCTTATTACTGAGTTAGAGTTCTTCAGAATGAAGCAGGAGGAGCCAGAGATGCAGTAGATTCTGTTGTCTCTGGAATAGGTGTCAGGAGAGGCACGCAAAATCAACCAATTTTTACTGTTTTTTTTACTTTCCTCATGCTATTCAGTATATTAATGACCTGCACATTTATTACTACGATAAATTACTGCTTTCAATATTTTAGGTTTCTTTTTGTGGATTTGAATACAAATATTGACCAAATGAGAATACAAAATATTATTCAATGTAAAATCGAGATGCTGTAAATTTGATGTTGATGTTATGTTACAATGGTGCCAATTGTACCAGTTTCAGTAGTATAAATTTATTTACTTCAGGCACAAGGACAAAGGGAGGTAAAGTCCTACAGCAAATGAATTTGAAGGTTATCCACTGGATCGTGGACTTCTACACGCCTTGGCATCACCTGTACTTTGGTGAAGCTTAACAAAACAAGCTTCCTCACTGCTTTCTGCATTCATACGTGCAGAGAAGAGAGAATAAGAAAAACACAGAGGAATTGTGGTTCCAGACTATATAAGAGAAATGCAGAGAAGTTGGGGGTTATTTTATTTAATTTTTTATTCTCTCATTTTGCATCCTCTGCTTGGAAAGGCTTGGCTAAGTATGTCAGCTTCCTGCCTTAATTGGAGTCTCTGTCTACTGAGATCTACAGTAAGTAATAAATAGATTCTCACCTACCTACTTTCTGAAGCTATTCAAAGCCCACCTGGGCTACTGATGTTCTTGCTTACAATGGAGAATAGAGAAGGAGCTGAAGGATTTGACACTGCCTGAAACAGACACTTAATAAATAGTGTTCTCTTGAAATTATTAAAACCAGCTGGCCTCACTGAAACAGTGTAGAATTTAACTTGGGAGAATGAAATAAAGATAAAGTCAGAATAAATTCATCTTCTGCTTCCCAGGCTCGTTTTCCTCATCCTGCTCCCTTCCCCCAAGGCAGCAAACCTGTTTTTCATAACTGCAAAGAGAGGGGGGGGGGGGCAAAAGAATCCAAGAATTCCTACTAAAAGAGATCAGCCAAATTTAAACTGTTCCAAAAAACATGAAAACCATTTGAAAATCTTCTCTGTCTCCAAGAGACCAGTAATTCCCAACATTTGGCTGCTTAGCTTCAAAAATTGGGGGGGGGGGGGGGGGAACGGGGACGGAAAATTGAATACACAGGA
>JAVSBS010020370.1:15552-47500 GCA_033124195.1 Coracias cyanogaster | reverse complement strand
CCCCCCCCCCCCCCCCCCCCCCCCCCCCCCCCCCCCCCCCGCCCCCCCCCCCCCCCCCCCCCCCCCCCCACGGGCAAGGAAAATTGAATACACAGGAACAAGATTTCCAGTCATGAGTAATGATTTTCAGGGACCCAGACTGAAATACACTGAAAAACACCTGCCTTGCTGATAACTGATTCCCTTTAAGATATGTCAAACTGGACTGCCTGGAACACATTCGCCTACAGTGAAATTTTTCCCTTTGAAAAAAAAAATAAAAATCTTAGCTCCCAGATTTTCCATGAAAATAACATCAATCTTTTTTTTTTAATCCCTGATGGAGTCACAAAGCGTTTCCGAACCAGCACCCAGGGGAAGGTCTACGCTCAAGCAGAGTCCAGCTGCCCCTCGGGTGACATGCAGCAGCTGCCAAACAGAACCCACTGATCGCAGCCAAGTGCAAGTGCAGGGAAAGAAGGTCACTGTTAACCAGCAGAAAGTTTCACCAGGTCCAGTGTCCACACCCATGAAAAGGTTTGGAAGTTCTTCAATGACCACACGGTTCATGCTCTCCTCAAACTAACGCCTCAAAGCCTGTAGCCACAGTTGAGCAGCCAGCACCAGGTCCGCAGATACTTTATCTGGAGATGGATCGCGATGGTCCATGACGTAAACCCTACTGGAGACCAACACTGCAGGGTTCTGCAAGACCTGACTTCTGTCAGTAGACGCAAGCACTGAAATGAACCTCAGACGCCACCACCGCTGCTTGCCTGCCATCTTCTACCTCGGCCGTTAAGAGTCCCATATATTTTTATGGGGGAGTCACACTCTCTTCAAACAGCCTTGCAAAGTCCAACACACCTCAAAGGAAGTTGCTTGGATTTACCCTCAGGGATGAGCTAAACGTTTTCCCAACATTATTTTGAGATGAGCAAGTATTTGTCAAACAGCTCTGTCAGTCTTGGTAGTCATGTGTTGAGACGTTCCCCTGAACTTGATGTTCAGGGTGCCTGTCTCTCCATCTCCTGCCTCCAGACCCTTTGAGAACCTGGCATTCTGACCTCTGTGGGATCACAGTTTACAAGAGATTATTGTTTCTTCCCAAGAAATTCAGGCGCAGTCCCACCACCCACTACCTGCATGGTTAGTCTTCTTTACTGAGTTCTTCATCACACAATACAACACTACTATCCGCTGCCCTGCTCATGAAAGGCTGACTATGGCTATACCCGAGGAAATCCCCTTCTTAATCACGAGCTAAATACATATATTTGAGATGACAAACGACAAAATCTGGAGAACACCTAAAAGCTAGTGCACAATTAAAGAAATTCACCGAGCTACGGCCTGAAGGGTTTTCTGTACATGAGGTTTCCATCCAAGGCTAAGAGAGGGAACAAGTTGTTTTTCAGACAGAATTAAAAAAAAATACATATTGTTAGAAGGTTCAGTGCTCTGGTAGCTCATTTGTCATGTGACACATGATAAGTGACTTGAAGAAATGCAGGCACTAGCTAAAAAAAAACCCCAAAAATCATTAATTTCTGAGCTTGTGTTCAGAGGTCATAAGCTTGAGGTTGAAAGGTAGTGGAAGAACATTAACACTCGCAAACAGCGAGGGAAAGATTCTGATCTTTCTTACAGTGGTATAAAGCTAGAGGGATTCCGCTGATAATTTAGCAGTATGTAATATATTCCCATGGATCTCTTTATGAAAGTTGTTTCAAAAGATTCAGAAGTTGCAGACCTCAACCAGGACCCCGGACAACCACACCTTGAAAATGTCTCCTGCACAGGACATGGAAATGTAATTTTTTCCCTAAGCACCTAATTCTACAGCTGAAAGAAGCAGATTAGGGCTGGAAATTCCTACTAGTCTGAGAGGGGGAAAGCATTGTTCTCATTATTTTTAAGAAAGTTTCATTTGCAGTAAACAGTCTAACTGAGCTTGAAAGACATTAATAGGCTTGTACCAAATCCAAAATGAACCTGGGGTTTTGCCATTAGTTTTGCATTGAAATCTATCGTTAAAGAAGATTTTAGTCCCTGACCTGCTTGCAACAGAAGTTTAGGTTTTGACAAACTTGCTTCTTCTAAACTTAAACAATTCCACCAAAACTTGATGACATCCCCTGATCATGACCAGCTCTGTGCCTCCAGCCTCTTCTGCTCCAGCAGCAGCAGCTTCCGGCACCTCCTCGTGTTAGACACAAATTTCTGGTTACTGCAGGAGATCACCTTCTAATAAATAACTCCGGTTCTCTTACAAGTTTCCTTTCTTTCTTAAAAAGTTCACCTGTTTTGAAAATCTGTGCTTCAAAATTGTAGTCACTTAGGGACTAAATATTCAGAAGATTTTCAGTATAGAATACGGTTTTCAAAATGACACCAAATTGGCACTACTTTATCTATTTTACAAACCCAACCATTAGTAACTTTTTACATGGAAAATCTATTTTAGCATAAGCCAATGGATGATGCTTAATAATTACACTAATAATTACACTTCTCATGGAATCTATTCTTCCAGCAGGACTCCTATGGATCTTCCAGTAATGCGCATGAAAAGAAATTACACCTGTCTAGTTGTGACATGTAAGATTCATGTTTGAGTTTAATCGTATAAATTCACTCTTGTGTGGAGAGGAAAAGTATGAAAAAAGCACCTCAATAACATACTACCATGTCCTCTTTTAAAGGAGATGTAACATAAACCTGGAACGGTCACAAAAGTGGCTTAGACTACAAGGAGTCCAGCAGCTTATTTGGAAATGCCTAAAAAAAAGTGGAACCTAGATATCATTGGAGGTTGGACTAGATGACCTTTGAAGGTCCCTTCCAAGCCAATACATTCTATGATTCTATCATTTCAGATTTTGCATCGTATCACAGTCAGCATCTCTGTAACTTTCCAGTTCTCCCAGCCCCACTTGCCCCACTCACAAAATCCATGGTGAGAATGCTCAGAAATAACAAGAAAATTCAAATCCCATCAACACGTTCTCAGAGCCGAGGTAGTAATTGGAGAGAAGACGGCTACTCAACTGAGGCCATGGCTGGGGACACTCTGACGTGCCCGTCCAAAGCAGCTAGACAGCACTTCCACACTCTTCAACAGCCAGATGAAACGATAAATCTACAGAGCATCCTCGTATGTCTGGCATTACACAGTGCCCCACTGATCTTCCTTCCCCTGCCTGTGCCAGCCCTGCTTTTCCCAGGATCATGCTTACCCACACAAACATTCTTTGCTTGATCCAAAGATAATAGCATAAGGAAAAGAAAGTGTAGAGATCATCCCCTCTTTTCTTCATACTCGGAAACAGGAAGTATGTTTTATCATCCGATGTATTTTCCTACTTAGATCATAGAAAGAATGCACATTTTTCCCTTTTCTTTCTAGAAACGCACGTTAACGATCTGCCAGAATGCTGCCTTTTATACAAAGTCTAACAAAAAGGTTATTTTTTAAAATCTTTTTAATATGAAGGTTATTTTAAGATCTTTTTTTCTGAAGATAAACAGTCTCTAGCTACCCAGCCTTCTGTTTGTTGAGCAAGTCCTGTGTGTTTTTCAGAATTACAAGGTAGGCATGATTTAAAACCAGAAAACAGCAAGTTTATTTGGACAAAGGGCCCCACTTAGCTCCTTTAGCCCTATCTCCAGTTAAGCAGGCCTGTTATCTAAAAAGAACAAAACACCAATACTAATTTTTTACTGCAACCACCGGGGTTTAGCCTTCCAGTTGCATTCATTTTATTAGGAACTGGGTGATCGAATTCCTTGGGCAGCATGGGACCTTCTGAAAGCAACATTTTCACTGAATTATAACGAGAATAAAAGTCCCAGTTGGTGAAAGTAAAATACTTGTAAAGAACATGTCACCTCCTCAGCTGCAGTGGTTGGTCGAAACGGTCTTTAAAAGCTCACTTCCGCAGGCAGTTAACAAAACGACACCTCCAGCACACGATTCACAGAAGTCTGGGTTGGTGCTGAAGTCTCCAGTTCAACTTCTGCCAACCACCTGCTGGAGTGGCGTTGGTTTTTTTTTTTTCCTTCATGAGGATCGTTAGGTTTGTTAGTCTAGGGGCAAGTTTATGACCTAGGGCCTTCGCTTTGCACCACTGCTCATCAAGTTTAGTATTTTAAATTTAATTTTTTAAGTTTAAAGCTGACCGTCAAAGAATTGACCCACAAGATGGATGAGGATCAGGTCCTAAGCATTTATGTGGTCATCTGTTTGAAAAAAACCAATGGCTCTGGCAAAAATCTCTTTCTTCTGTAGGTTTTAAAGCAGCGTGTAGGACTGAGGTGCTGCCTCTATGCCGAGGCTGGGGAAATGGAGGCAGAGAGCTGCACTTCGACCTTTCCAAAGTCACGTAGAAAGCTTGTAAATGAGGCAGGAGTAGCTCCTGACAGATCCGCATCCCGGTTCTCTCCACCAGCTCAGGCAGATTCCGACAGCGTTTAAAGTCCTTGGAATATCATTAAAACACAGAAGAAATGGTGGTCACGTTGCATTAAGAACTGAATGAGTCCTTGTCCTAAAAACCAAGGCTCCAAATAAACAGAGAGGAAAGGGGAAAACAGAGGCAGAGAAAATGGGGGGTGGCAAGAGGGAGAACTGGTCAACAGGAGATATGGGGCAGAAATGAACCTCCTCTACTCACTACTTTGTCCAAACAGAAGCAATCCAGCCTGAGGCCCATCTGCCTCATTAAGCGCAAGTCAAGAAAGAAAGAAAAAAGGAGGAAAAAGCCACAAAACTCTCTGAAACAATAGACAGTTCAAAAAAAAATAAAACAACCCACCAGAAGCCCTCCAAATGAGAGAGCCCTCACTGGTGGGGGTGTGAATAGTGCAGCTGGCCCAGGAACAGGGCAGCCCCCACCCGACGTGCTGCGGAGCTTGCAAGTGCTCCACGGGGCTATCGGGAGACTGCAAATCACGATGCCGGCAACGCTCGGCCCGACAGGAGTCAGCCCCCCGACATGCCATTAACGGTATGAAATTAGAGCACGAGCCTTGATTTATGGAGGCTGGATGATTCTGTGTCACTCACTCACTGTAAATCGATTAGGAGACAGCGAGGTCCTATTAGAGAGATGTCATATTCCTGCGGTATTTATTGCCTGATCTCACACAAGCACGCAGGGCCCGTTAATTGGGATCAGCCTGCCCAGGGACAAGAAGCCCCACGTGCAAGGGAGTCACCACAACTCCTGAACAGGGGGCTGGGGCACATGGAAGAGATGTGCACCAAGGTGGGACCTACAGACAGGAGGTAACACAAGACACTTCAGATCTCCTTGGTAATTAGCGGCGAGGTTCTAATTGCCTTCAGTAGGCTTTGAGTCAGGCTGAGTGGGTAGCTAGCTGGCAGCTCCCCAGAGCCAAAGCCCTGAAATAGTCACTGTAAGGTGGATTCACAGCACGGGTAGAACATTTCTGCTCGTGGGGAGATGCATTTCAAACCCTCCTGCATTTCCCATGTGTTCTACCTATTTACCGATGTGCGCGAGGACCAAGACGAGCCGCGCAGGGCTTTTCATCTTCAAAGAATTTTGCAAACGTGCATGTCTTTGCCACTGCTACAGAAGGATAATTACCGTAAAGCAGACAGCATGGATTTGTTTAAGTGAGAGAAGATTCTCAGTCTAATTTTAGGGATTTGAACAGAAGGCGACACTCCAGCTGGGAGAAGATTTCCACCGAAAAGCATTTTTTGATGAAAAGCAGAGGGTGAGGGGGAAGTTTCACAGCATTATTTCCCTCCTTTTCCTAACCTGCTCGGTGAAATACACATGGGACGCTGGTTGGTAACAGCCATTATCACTGAGGGAACGGATGGGCCCTGCAAAGGCTGTCAGCAGAATCCAAACCAGAGGCCTTCTGGAACAAACAGAGATCTCTGCCAAGGAGTTTAAAAGGAATCTGGCGGGCTAGTCATATGGTGAGACAGAAGACACTTTGTGAGTGGTTTAAGGGAGTGGATCAACGTGGTGGCCTCAAAGAAGGGCACTCTTTGGGTTGCTCAACACGACCTTAGCACCTCAACAATTCCCTCAGTGTTTGTGTGTAGCCCAGCATAGCGCAGCTGGGAGTTGCTGTTGCCTTAAAGAGGAGAAAAGAAAAGGTCCTCAACCTGCTGAAGAACGTATCCCTCCCCTCCTCCAAAGGAACAAGACTAAGAGGATCTACCTCACATTTCTGGCTGGGGTTTTGGTGTGTTTGGTTTGGGGTTTTTTTTAAGGGAAGGCAGGTATTTGGCACAAATTTTCATTTAGGCAAAAACACAATTTTCTGAAAAAAAGGAGTTAAAAAGCAGGGTGGTTTTGATCAAGCTTCGTTCTAATTCACCTGCCCCACAAATGATGAGAAATTTCCTCCTTCTAACGACAACAAAAAGGTAGAGATATCTCTAGCCAAGGCAGGACATTTATTCAGTCAGATCTCTCTGGAGTTGCCCATTTAAACTACAAAAAAAAAAAAAAAAAAAACGAAGGAAAATAAAAAAAGAAATCACTGAATGTTTGCAAAATATTTCAAAACTTAGGGTTACATTTAGAGTTGATCTTCTAGGGATAACTAAACTAGCAGGAAAGGCACAGAGGAAAGGCTGGACAGAATTCTGCCTGTCTTTTACACACAGTGCAGCAACACCCCCCCATGCTCTCTGTTCTCCCTCTCCCTGGAATGCACACCGAGAAGAAACGAGACAACGGACCTGGGGCTAATGTCCCCTGGTGCCCATCCAGCTCTGCTCCAACTCAAAAAAAAAAAAAATACTTTGAGTTGCTCAAGAAACCCAAACTAGTATTTATAACTTCCTGACAGACTGGATTGCATGGGGCTTTAAGATCCCTGTAAAGTCTGCCTTCCCTCCTTCCTCTCCCTCGCT
The DNA here is from genome assembly GCA_033124195.1 of Coracias cyanogaster. Lineage (NCBI taxonomy): Eukaryota > Metazoa > Chordata > Aves > Coraciiformes > Coraciidae > Coracias > Coracias cyanogaster. The sequence continues at coordinate 40,614 of JAVSBS010020370.1, read as the reverse complement.
CCTTCGAGACGATAAAACTTGTAACTCTTCAGGGAGAGCCCTTTCTCCCCCAGATCCACAGTCAATGCCTGGTATCCAAAGACACCCCTCACTTCTACCACCACCTTGCTGTCAGCATCTCAAGCTGTCAGATCGCTCTCTCCCCGTCCCGTGGCCAGCTCAAGGCTCTGTTCTGTTTGTGAGTGTTTCTTGAGCAGCCCTGATTTTAGAAGATAATGGAAGGCACAAGAGGAAAGCCTTCCAAGTGGTAGGTTTGAAGTGATAGAATAAGCACGAGTCCTGGCAAAAGCCATGGTGGGACTGCCAAGAAATTCTATATGATGCAGGTGCAAATAGTTTTTAAAATTCAGACTCATTAAAATATGTATTTTGCAAAACGAATTAAATTAAAACATCTGGGACCTAGGAGCAAAGGCACGGGGCAGGGTGATGCGTGTGCACACGTACACACACATACACAATCACTGTGTTTCCCGTTAAAAAGTGGATTTGAAGGCCCCCGACTTCATCAGGATCCACAATTGTGGGAAAGTAACCTGAAGATGCCAAACAACAGGAAATTACCAGAAGAATCTGTCAGCACAATCAGCTGCTATTTTCATTGTTCTTTGGCAAATTTATACACAGTCGGGAACACCTGGGCTGGCACACCGCCCGGCTTTGACTAATTGCCAGGGGAGAGGAGCAGTCATTTGTCTTCGGTGGGGTTTCCTACACTCGCTCCTCAAAACATGTGGTTTCACTTTTCCCCTCTCTCTGCAGGAAATGGCAGGACAGTGAAACGCAGAATAAATGAGCTCGATTCCAAGAGGTTGCCTCCTCAGAGGCCACTCCAAAAATAACTGTCTTGTGAGAGGCTGTTAATAACCAAGATTCTATATACTGTCTTCAGCAAACAACATTTCAAAGGCACAGTGTTCCTTTTCTCCCCAGACCCTATGTACATTAAAAACATTGCGGGGAGAAGAACAGGAAGGGAGGGAGAGAAGGAAGAACCTCAGCAGCTAAGAGTCCCATGTATTTTGGTGGGGAATTCACACTCTCTTCAAACAGCCTTGCAAAATCCAACGCAGCTCAAGGAAGTCGCTTGGATTTTCCTTCAGGGATGAGCAAAACACTGCTACGTTTTCCCAACCTTATTCTGGGATGAGCAAGTATTTGTTAAACAGCTCTGTCAATCTCTGTGGTCAGTGGTTGAGGCGTTCCCCTGAACTTGCTGTTCTCCATCTCCTGCCTCCAGACCCTTTGAGAGCTCGGCATTCCTGATCTCTGTGGCACCACAACAATTTGCAGCAGAAGATTGTTTCTTTTCAAGAAATCCGGGCTCAGTCTCCCCACCAGCGACCCACATGGAGTTAGTCTTTTGATTACACACGATAACAAGGGATATTCCAAGATCTGCAAAAGCAAGGCCCTAGTTTCTACACGTTGCAAGTTCAAGGATCCGTTTCTAACTCCCTAACTATTTGAAACAGGTATTTGGTGCATGTGTCTTGCATTAAATAAAGCAAGTCCCTTTCCAAATGCGAGTTTGGAAGCGGATTTTAAAGCTATGTGACAGACAACAGAAGAGTCCCAGCAATCACCTGCCGCTTTATCTCTGCTCAGACGTTGTTTCTGACATTGTAAGACTGCACTTTAAAAGATCACCTCTTTACAAGAACCACCTGTCTAAAGCGACAGCTTTTTCCTTTAACCTCAGAACATATTTTTAAGGTTAACATACCACTAAAAAAATATATATTTTTTTTTTTTTTTGCCCCCTCCTCCCATTACCACTAATTCTTAGAAAACCCAGGTTACGACGTCCCCTCCACGTAGCAAAAGTGTTTCACACATTTCTCTTTTAATCCTGGGGTACTTTCTAATTTAAATTGCATGGTATTTACCAGTTTGCACGGTGTTATGTCACAGCAGCAGCATGGTTTCTATTGAAGTGTATATCCGCATTTGGGATATTTTCACCTGCATCTTGTCCAAATCCTAAAATGATTTAGCATCTTGGCACTCTGACAGCAAAGAATCACTCAAAAAAATCCCCAAACCCTAAAAAAGACCATTTAAAACACACAGCAGATGATCATTAGGTTGGGTGAAGGAGCTAAAGGAACATTTGGGTTTCATTTGGTTTCAGTTGCAGACTCCTTAGCAGGGTAGAACTAAACTGTAATTCAAAACCGACCCACCTTTTCTTGCCTTTCCTCAACAAAAGGTGAAAAACGGGATAGAACATTTAACAATACGCAGCGCATCGGTTACACTGCAGCACTGAGAGAGCTCAGGCTGGGCTTATTTTCTCTATGACTGAGATGTTTTGACATGTTTATTTGTTTAATTTGTTTATTTTGACTAGCTCTGATTATAATTGGCAGCAATGAGCGGAATTAACATTAGGCAGTGTCTTAGACTTGTCGGTTACAATAATGCAAAAGGCATGTGAAGACAAATTCTCCCAAGAAGTGACAATGGCAGAGTTGGGTTCAGCTGCACTGTGGCTTTGCTAGTGCACGGAGAACCAGGGACAGAATAGCACTGGAACGACGTGTTCCCCACCACTTTCAAAGACACACAAGCAGACTCTTAATCAGCTGAAAAGACATCCCCTATTAAAATAATAATATTTCTTGCTAGTTAACTGAGAAAGCAACAATCGAAGCCTTACTGATATAAACAGAATATCCTCTGAATCACGTTTTGAGTCAGAACCTGTGCCTGAGTATTATACTAGGTGCAAAGTGCATTTTCCCTTGGATACAAGAGATACTTGCACTCATTTGAGTGTTACTGGCAGTAGAAAAAGGGCTCATCATCTTTCAGAACCAGACTCTTCATTTTTTCTTTGAGGTTCATTCAGGGAAGGAATACTCTCATGTTACTTTCTTATGCTAGACCAATGTTTTTTTAAAGTAACAAACTTTTCTGGGGTTGCCTTGGGTTTTTTGTTCTTAATTGTAGTCGCTGAAATGTAACGAGACATGCGAAGGAGGGAGGAATCTGTCCAACCCAGGCACTGTAAAGCATTTTCTTCAAGCCATCGTAATCCAAATGTTTTGCTTCCATTTTTCAGTTTTAAACAGCATGTATTTAAACTGACAAACCCAAGAATATTTCCTGAGCTGCTGCATCCTTCACACAGGCTACTCTGCCATGATATTGCAGCCCATATGTTGCACGATATCACACTTCTCAGTGCTACCCAGGTAAACGAGGACGCCAACAGATCCCCTTCTGTGCATGTAGACAATACAGCGTGCGGGTGATAAATCCGGGCCCAATTGACAGAGTTTGTATCTCGAGGTGCCAGGCACAGGTGAAGACACCTCATCCCCTGTTAAGTTTCTCTCCTGCTCACTACCCCAAAACACTGTTTCAGGCCTCGGGTCACGGCCGTGTTTTAGCATCAGATGGTATTAAAATGAAAATGCTGTCAGAGCACTGCTACATCACCAGCTAAAGCACTCCTGCAACTACTGAACCTTAAACCACCTCTGCCACTTAAAGACCAAATACTCAATACAGACCTTTCCCATGATTCCAAAAAAAAACCCTGCAGACTTCAGCGGCAAAATCCAGATTCTAACAGGCACTTCCAAGACCCCGACATTTTAAAATTCAAACATCTTTACAGCGCAATCGGCATCCGGGCCAGATCTCAATTTCATCCTCCTTCTCCAAAGGAACATTCAGATCTGAGATCATCAGAGATAAACTTAAGACACTTCACCTGCAAATCCCAGAGGACTTTAAAAGGGCAGGGAAAAGAAGATAATTCCGGTTTTTCAAGATGAGAATTTGAGGCACAAAGGAAAAAACATGATGTCAAATGTAAGAAAGGGCTGTAGAATTCAACTATGTGTTTCTTAGTTTTTATTAGACCAGTCTTTATCTCTTCCTAGCAACAGGCACTGCCCCCAGGCAAGCTTCCTGATGCCCAGTGGTAACACAAAGCCTAGTGGTGAATCTAAAGGACAATTACTAGTCAAGTAACCAAACTGTTTAAATATGAAGAAGACAACCCATGTCCCAGAGGATGTGGTAATTGCATGGACAAGCTAAAGCAAATCAAAGCTTTAAGCAAGTGACCAGATTACAGCCATACCCACCAGACTAAAGAGAGGCAGTTTTGACGCAAAACCTCTCCAAGAAAAGCAAATCATCTACATATTTCACCGCTAATTACCCAGGAAAAGCAAAGATGCTGCTTTACTCCTATTTTCCACTGAGTATTTTCTCGGTGTGGAGCATAACACATTATTATGTGTGAGACCATATGTGTGGCAGTGCAGGGGGCCACGTTAAGGTTCTCACGTTCACACCAAGTGCTACGGAGAGTTCGCCACGCTGAAAGGGTTTGCTTGCGATACCTTTGCTCACTTGGTTCGTGCTTCTTAATTATTTAAAAGTGATTTGAACACGCGTCCCCTCTGCCAAGCCCTGGGCTCAGTTTTCAGGCCTCTCCAGCAATAAAATACCAACAGCACCTGGAACTACGCTGAAGCCGAGAGCGGGGCTGTGCCTGGTTCTGCTGACTGGCTCGCCGAGTCGGTGCCGTGGAAGCTGCAGCAGAAGGCAACACACCAGAATACAACCCCAAAATTAAATCAAAGCACGTTCGACTCAAAAGCCAAAACCTACAAGAAATCCGAGAATTTCTTCTCATATTGATAGGACAGAAAAATCAGGCCTTACTGAGGGCATGTCCTCCTTTTTTCTTTTTTTTTTTAATGGAACTGAATGCATTTGGAGTAAAAGAAACAAAATATAACTAAAGCTTATCACAATTTTGGTGTACTTTTATGACATCCACATTTTTCTTGCAGAAATTCTTGTGCCTGACGGCCTGCTTGTTATATGTTAGATACAAAATACACTTTACAGCAAAGAAAACCAAACTTTTGTGTACAATCCACCACCTTAAATAGAATTCAATCAGTGCAGAGCTCTCAGGGCAATTCTTTGCACCGGAGCGGTTTCATCATAGTGGAAATAGAGCACTTGCATTATGACGTCATTATTGCATCATTTGTACTGCCCTGGTATTGCCACTGCCTTTCTCAAGCACAAAAGGAGCCGCTCCTCTCTCGGAGCATAATGTCCATGGTGCTTCTGGAGGGCACAGGTCACAAACACACCAAAGGCAGCAAGAAGAACCCGAGAACCAAAATTTGTTCTTAAAACAAAAAGCGTCCCTCAAACTTTCACAAGCAAATACATTGCAGAATTTGGAGACTCTCAGAGTGAAAGAATTCATCCTGGCAAATTATTTGCCTAGCTCTGCTATTTGCCCAGGAGCACACTGTTGATGCTTGCACATCAGGAACTCTAAGTGGCTTCAAACAAGATAGAAATCGTATTTTATGGATTTCACAGGACACGTTGGGGCAGAGTGGTTAATCGTGAGCAGCATCACAGTGAGAAACTGCAATCACACGGCAGCTCGGATTCTTACTCAACAACTGCCGCTAGCTCATATCACTGGAAGGTATATTATATTAGAAACAAGATCGTGGAATCATTTAGGTCAGAAAAGACCTTTCAGATCATCCAGTCCAACCATAACCATACTCTACCAAGTCTGTTGCTAAATCATGTCCCTAACACCATTATCTCTTGATCTCATACCTGGTACATGTGTTACTAGAAGCCCCACGAGCTTCTAGTATTTATGTATTTATGGCAAGGTCATGCTCACTCAAGAAGTTTATGTAACTGTACAGTTTCAGGGTGTAGTTACCATGGACCTCCACTTGTTTCCACATACGTACAACCGCTGCATGGACAGTGTCACTGTAATGGTGGAAACCATCTGTTACGAGCCCTGAAGGCACAGTATTTTTCTTTAGGTGTGGAGAAGGTAGCTTCCCTTACTTGGCCTGTGAACAGAATGCTTTTTTGGTTTCTGAAAGCATTATATCTAAGGCAGAAAAGCAAAGGAAACTATGTCCATCCATTCCCAGATCTCCAGCTTGAGCTCTGTAGAGATGAACACTGAAGTGGACGTGCCATCTACATAGGCTTGGACTGAGCCCTACCAAACCATCTCCCACACAAGAACAGCAACCTCTGCACACCATGTCTGAGACTGAAAACACAGCTAAAGATTCAGTTGCCTGACATGAAGAGATCTGCCTGATTTTAAGGCTGCCTTCTTTCCTTGTTTTGGATATTAAAACTTTTTAAGGGTCTCAGATTCAGATAACAACCAGGGGTCACTCTTGCCAATCTTGGCCTGTGGTGTCTGGCCAGAGTGTAACTATTGGTACTGGAAGACTTGAGAGTCCCTCACAACATCTCTGACTGCTACAGTGCCCCAAACTGGGCAGATTTAATCAAGTAACAGACATTCTGATATCAAGGTGATTCATATGTAAGCAGACATACAGTCAAGACCATGATGTGGGCCAAACCCTCTATGGCTTGCTCATCTGCCAGTCAGTAGGACTTTTCTGAATAAGGTGAGCAGGTTTTGGCCTCATGGTGAAGAACAAGATCGCCAGCTGTGAGCATTCAGTTTAAATATTCAGCCCATCTTTCAGTGAAGATTCATTTGTCACATCCCTTGGCACTTTTGAGTCTAATTATTGAAGGCTACACATCCTCCCCTTCCCACCCAAGAGCCTATTGTTTTTAAAGTGATAGCATACAGCTCAATCTAAATAAGGAAAAATGACAACACGCTCTCACTTGTAGGTAATTGTGGAAACAGGCAGAATTTTCCATTTCTAACCTGCACTTCTGTAGGCGAGAGGACAAGAGGTAACGGCCTCAGGCCTACACAAGAAGATGTATCACAGACAGCTTTTGCTCTCTAGCGGACAGCGCTGAAGCCCACCTCAAGTCAAAATTGGGAATACCCTGTTGGCTCTCATGACAGGAAGCTCAGAAGATGTACGTGCCTCAGCAGAGATATTCCTCCCAAGGTAGTTGCAGGAAAGGTATTTCTCACATTGCTCATCCTTTTGATTCTCAAATAGACACTATGGTATTTTGCCACCCCACAGCATCTTTCAGCGAGCTATCCTTTTAAAATCCCTTCACATATGACCTTCTACAACATCAAGCAACCAAACCAACCTCCAGCATGTGCTCAGTCGTCATATTCACACAACAACAGCACGGTCCAGACTTTCTACACATTTCTCACAAAAATGAGCCATGAGCATCCCCATTTTACAGGTGGGAAAGTGAGGCTGGGCAAAGAGACAGGTGAGCCAAGCGACACCCCCCAAGGTCATACCTTAAATTGCTGATGAGTTGGAAATGCATCCTTTCCCTCAACACGTGAAATGACAGTCCTTCCCAAACAATTCTACATGTGCAAAGGGGATAAAATACCTATAAGGAAATTTGTTCTACTGGTGAGCTTCCCAGGGGGGCTTTGAATGACAGGGCATACAACACCTTGACAGTGTCTATTTAAACAAAGGAAGCACATTGTACATGTCTCAGACATTTCTCCATAGAGTTCAAGGTAGCAAAGGTCACTGTATACTATACCTTTAAATAAAGTAACCAAGATAAAGGGGAGAAACCTAAAGTGGAGCCTGCCACTAGAGCTCCAAGAGGGCTCTGTAGGCAGCTGTCTCTTGCCATCTAGTGGACAAAAAATATGTGCCAAAATCAGAGGAGCAAGGGTCCAGAGTCCCCTGCTGAAGAAAATTCACTATCTTTCCTTATGGATCTTCTCTGAACTCCTGTTCCACTGTCTTATCAGCTGCTTGTTGTTTGCTTTTCAGATAAAGAGAATTTTTTCTTGTTGACTGAAAAATCTGGTGAAAGAACAGCTTGGATGAAATCTAGAGTTCCTTTAATGAGTTTGAAAGACAGGCTGAGAGGAAGAAGGGGGAGGAATGGAAGACAAGGGGAAAGCAGATGAAACTTGTGCCAAATAGCAAACAAAGGGTTTGCTTTGCAATTTCATGGATCAAGCAGTGGTCAAGGGGTGAAAACCCTAACTGAAAAAGTTTGAAATGGCACTAAATTAACTTACATTGGAAAGCCGGCTGAAAGTTTTCTTTTGTCATTAAGAGTTGTGATTCAAGTCACCTCCTGGCTCTTCCTCTCCCGTTACAGTTTACCCAGGGATGAAAGTGTTCAGCGTAATTTATGCAATGCCAAGCCACAGGCCCATGTCGACTAATTCTGTAAAACAGGAGGTTTTTATGCCTGGCAGCCCTTTTCAAGTCACCGGTTCACAAGAGTGAGCAGTAAGAGAGGGAAGCAGGAGCCCTGCTTGTAGGAGTTGTTATTCCTAATCCCAGCCTTTGAGATTTATGCGGATTGGTTTAGATCACAAGATTAGATCAGATCGGGGGTCTGCCAGTAAAAACAGCTAATACATTTACATCACTTGCCATACAATCCAGAAAAAGTCTCCCTGCCTCAGTTTCCCCATGGAAGAAATTGAAACTGATGCCTTGACCTTGATTTATTAAACTCTTTGAACTTTTAAAGTGCAGAGTCCTACTAAAAGTTAACAATTATTAACATCGCTATCTTTTTAAAGCTCCTCTAAAGTTTGGTCCAAACACGAGGTCACAAAGATGATAATATCAATGACAGTATCCACATTATAAAGATAAGGAATGAGGAAGATAGAGGGAAGATGCCACAAGTCAAGCGTTGATAAAAATCCACCAGAGAGAGACTGGATCATATTTAGGCAGGCAAAGAAGGGACCTTCCAAAGCCCCAGGCCATTTTTGACTACTTGGGTCAATCACACAAGGGCCCAGCTGCAAAGAATAAGAAGGAGATTCTCCAAGTTCACGTCAAATCAAGCTGGTGTCTGTACCTGGCATAGCTCTAAGCAGAAATTCCAACTCTGTTAAAAACGGCCTAACAAATTCCATCCGCAAGGCTGGACATTACCACTTAGATACAATAATACACTAAATTTAGTGTGATCTTCACTGGCTGGGAACGTCTGTCCCACGCACTGATGTTCTGCATACAAACGCACAGAACTCCTAATCTTACGTGGCAGGATAATTAGGGTTTGCTCGTAGGGTTTATTTGGTACTTCTAAAGCACTGCTGGCATAAAACCAGGGGAAGTCCTTCCTAAGGGCATCCCTGTCCTCAGCTGACACGCTGGGAGGACACTGTACAGTATCGTTTAAAGAAAAATCTTCATTTGAAATGACCAGATCACCACCACTACCTATTAGCCAAGAATCAAAACCCCACAGATCTCTGAGAAGTGTATTGATGTTTAACGCTGTTTGTCCTTTAAACAGAATGTCACTTAAGTAAATTAATGTCCAATGGACAGTATTTAAGGAGCAGGGAAAATGTTTCCCTATTATATTATGTCCCCAGGCAACAGAGATGGTAATTTTCTACCCTACTAGGAAGGGCATCACACCGTTAAATTGTGGCAAATTAGTTTTGGGTTATGTGCTTTACTAGTCCCATATGGTAACTAAAAGTTTTACGTTGCTTGACTGCAAAACGAATCAGAAGCAGTTCTGAGTATACAGTGGGACAGACTCAGAGAACAGTGATTACTCCTTGCGCATTGCTGGACCAGAATCAAGCCTCCAAATGGCTTACACAAGAGCATCCTCACTTACCTGAGTGCCTTACTCTGCAAATATGCCACCGGCTTCAAAGGGACTACTCACCAAAGAACACGCTATTCAGCAGAACCTGGTTTTTATTCACCTTCCTTTGCTACCTGGCCTTTCAACTAGCTGAAAGCACCTGAAAAAGCCTAGTCCAGCAGATAAACCACCAGCATGGCAGTCTATGGAACCATGTTCTTTTACTGGCTTTGCTGTACGATCTTAGGAAAAAAAGAAATGCAGCGTTCTTGGTGTTCCTTGTGCCCTTCACAACATTTCTCGAGGTGCTAAGCTGTTCGGAGAGGAAATGCTTCGTATTGTGTGTACAAAACACTTTTCTTCACCAAATGCAGACATCACGAGGCAGTGAACTGTCCTGAAGAAGCCAACTGTAGAACTGGAAATGGAAAAATGGCTTTGCTGTACTACAGCTGAAGGTGCTCCACAGAGAAAATTAGGCTAATAGCTCAGATGCACTTGCTGTGGTAACCTGGATAAATAACCAAAAATCTTCATTGATACTCATTTGTCTTTTTGGTCCTATTTGCATGGCAACCTAGGCTCTAACTTCTGAAAAGGGCTCCTAACCTCAGATCTAGTTTTACTGCAGAGATCTCCAAATATTCACAGAGCAGCTGTTGAACCAACGGAGTTTTCAGCTCACCATATTAAGACAACCCAGCACTGATTCTGGATTACCCTAATACCCAAGATTAGGCAGTTTGAAAAGGGAATTATCGCAGCTATTTCAATGTAAATTCATCCGTTTGAATCCTCACTCCACCAGAATGGACTGGATTCCTGGCACGCTTATTTCCATGCGATTTAAGCGTCCAGGAATATTTTCAGCTGGTAAATCAGCAAGGTTTTCACTATTCCCCCAGAGCTGAGGGAGTTCTGTTACCCTCAGGCTGAGCTGACACAGGAGTAGGAACCCAGCTGCACAGCATCTCAAGGGAACGGCCCAGTAAAATGAAACGTCCTAAGGGAAATGGGTTTTGGTGACCCTAGCGAGTTCCTCGTTGATGATGCATTCAATAGATGTACACACAGGGGTCGAACGCACAACCGGATCCATCAGCATCAACTGAAACAGCCTGCTCTAACCAGGTAGCTCCACTTACGCCTCAAAGCTTTGACTCAGGCTTTGCGCACCCCAAACAGTGCTTCAGGAGTGGATGGTGGCACTAAGTTCCACCAGCTGACTTCCCATGTGGTGGCAAGTACAAGAAATATAACAAGTAAACAGCTGAGGCAAGATCTCCAATTCGATTTCTGCAGCTGTCCTGATAAATACCCAAAGATTTAAGCAGTTCTCCAAACTTATGCTTAATTACAAACCTTCTCAAGACCAGCTCCATTTTAGTCTTCAAAATCCCATCCAATTTGGATGGTTAGGCTTTTAAGACTTTTTTTTTTTTTTAAGTGCAAAGTGAGTGAAAGGAAGGAGGGGGGACCAAAAGTTTAGCAACCCACCCTGCCATATTTATTCTGTTTTGTATCATTTTAAAAATGAGCACTAAAAGGCTGAGTGGAGCTCACCCGACGTTTTTTAATGTACTGTAATTTCTCAGGAAAACGCTTTGTGAAAAGTAAGCAATATATCCTAGCGTATAAGTATGTAACCATAGTTTCCCCCACCATGCAAAACATCTGTGACCTTGCACAGAGGTCATCAATGCAGTAGTGTTTCTCTTTACTTTTAAAGAAATGTCAGGCCATTTTTTATACAAGACTTATGACAGGGTGCTGTTTATTGTATCACAAAGCCACTATAACTCCGGCACAAGGAAACTGCTATTATTTGGAGAGTATATATCTTTCTGACTAGCAGTAAAGATGAAAATAAGAAGGGTCCTTTTTCAGAGAGTAAAAGTCAGAGTCTCCCTTAAGGACAACAGCATCTTCTCCATGACTGAAAATTGAGCCACTACTGGACTTCGCAGTCTGATTAAGGCTCAGATTTTATGCTGGGATTTTTCTATTAGGTCACACAGGGACTGTGCTCATCTTCCACTGAAAATGGTGCCAAATTCCCAATTTTTTGAGGTCTCTCGCACAGCCATCCAATCACTTTAGCCACTAGACTTAAAATTTCAGCTCCCTTCAGCAGGGACGCGCTTCCCTCCCCAGAGCAAATTTTTTGTTTCACATGGAAGGTGTTGGAGAAAATGCCAAGGACAATGTGGGGCAGAACAAAAATCATTCCCTGTCACCTCTATTTCCTTTTTATTTTATCCTGGAAAAGTGCTTGTGGCTTTTTCTGGTAGCTCTGTTTGGTCCTGAACGAGTGCACTGTGGGGGCTCCAGGCTGTGAGGGCTGCATCTTTCAAATCAGAAGTCTAGCTGAGATCCTAACTAGTTGTGCTCATTGAAGGTCCCTCGGTACTTTTCACAAGACTAACCTCTGTATCCTGGCCAAATTCCAGCTCAAGTAATTACAATCTACTTTCCCAAACACTCCTCTTCTTTCCCTGCAGCACTTTCCATTGCATATGAAATTATTCTATTATCTAATTATAATAGCGCCCACAGATTCCTGTCAAGCGTGGGGATTCTGCGGGGTGCTGTCGGGAGAACAGATGTCCTCTGGGCTCCCGTGGCTCGGAAAAGCCACGCTGAAGAACGGGGTTCACTTCGGAATACGATACGGTAGAAGTGGTGTAAGAAAGAGAAGTGAAAGAAAAAAAAAAAATACGTAAACTTAAAGCAAGCAAAAGAAGGACAGGTCCTTGCTGGTGGTGGTTTAGGCTGACTGTGTGCTGTTTAATCAGTACCACCCTCCACGGAAGCTGAAAACAAAGCTGCTTAGTGCACCTCTGTGCTGTTTAACGAAACACTGCCCAGGACTGTCCCAGCTAGCACCACGCGTGCCGCTCCTCAGGAGCCACTCGGACTTTCACTGTGTAAGTGGAGCATCCATGCCGGCTATAAATCACAGACACGTCGCTTCCAACTCAGCCGTAACTGCACGGTGCAATCTGCAGTCCGCACACCTCTCAGAGCTGGGGTTCTGCCTTTCACGAGCAGATCGGAGCTTGCTTTGCCTGCGCTTCACACCAAGCTCTGCTGATGCAGCTCTGAGGCCAAGCTAGGAAGTGTTGCCAAGAGGGAGGATAGATCAGATGGGTCTTAACACCATGTGAAAGTAACTGAATTGTGAAGCTTTTGATTTCTGGAGAGAAGGAGGAGGTGGACAGCAAGGAATCCCCTTTCCTCATCACGTACTTGCACCAGCAAACAGCAGTGCAGCCATTAAAGGTGAGAGACCAGGTAGTTTAGGAATTCCATTCCCATCTAAGCAGCCAGATTTTAAAAACCAAGCAAACCCCAATGGAAAAATGCATAAGAAGTTTGAAATACCTTTTAGCCCAATGGAAAAACGCATAAGAAGTTTGAAATACCTTTTCCAGCAGGTGCCACAAAGTCGGCTGCTCACAAATATTACATGGCTTACATTCAGAGAGATGAAATTTAGGAGTATGGAATTAGATGGGGCAGCAAGTCTTTTTCCTGAGCATTTTGGGAAATTACCTTTGTGATGTTAAACACAGAACTGACCACGGAACATTCAATCACCACAAACTGCATCCCAGTAACACGAAGAGCAGAGTAAAATAAAGTGACCAGGAAAACGTCATCGGCTCTTTTGAAACGTTTGTTTGCGGTTCATTGTCATTGATCGGAAAAAAAATACTTTTAGTTCCTTGGGGAGAGGAATCATTTGTTCACTTTTCTGTTTCTGCTCCCCGTCACAAGTCCTCTGTTTATGTAACAGCTATGAAGACATTTCCATTTAGATTGTTGTTGCCTTTGTACCTCTAAGCGTAGGTTTTTGAAGTGTGTTTCCTTATAATGCTATAACTTAACTTCAGCATTTTTAAATGAAAATGGCAGCAGGATGCAGCCAGCATATGCTGGGTAGTCCACAGAGGGCAATTACTAATTTCCCGGTGGACACCTTTTCTTATGGTGACTGGCAGTGGGGGTTTTTGTTTGCTTTTTTAATATTATTATTATTATTACTCATGCCTTTTATTTAAAACACGACTAGATGTCTGCATCTCAATACACCTGCTGTGCCTGTGATTACGCTGTGTTTAATGGCATTTCTATCTTGGGAGAGCACAGCCAAGCGTAAGAGGGGACTGGAAAGGACAATAAAACAGCTGTTGGTTTTAGATATCCCCACATTCCATCTGAGGAGCTGTCACCAACCTGCTAAGGCCTGGCAAGGACCTTGGTGATATCTGAGCTCCGGCACTGGTTCTGGCACTACCAAACCATCAGCTGTAGTGGTCTTGCTCAAACCTGTAACTCCCCAGCAGGCTCGCCCCTAAGCGCCAAAATAAATACAAAGTTTTCCAAAGGTGTCTTGTACTGACCTATTTTTCTGCCTCTGGAGATAATGAACACGAGGAGAACGAAACTCCAGTAATAATGGCACCATCAGTGCTGGTGGAAATGTTTCAACAATGGATTTCCAAAATGCACCTTGAAGATCTTGCCTAAAAATGTGAATTATCAGTACAGGCCAAGCTCAGTGGGCAAATTCACACTGAGCGCAGAGTGACAGTCTGACCACTTGGGCTAGGAAAAGACATGCACAATGGTAAAGCAAATAGATAACCAGCCGCAGGTCTACAGGAATGGAACTACGCTTCAGTCCAAGCTTGACATTACAATTTTGTCCCTTACCTCAAAAACATCAAGTGTGGAGGTGGATTTTTTGCTTGCTCCAAACAAATCGTCCAGTCTCTGTAGCTGGATATTCGGCACATAAGCAGCAGGGTGAAAATATTGTGCAGAAAGTACCAAGGGCCATGCTTTAAAAAAAAAAAAAAAAAAAGAACAATACTACACGACTGTTACTCAAGGTGCTGTCACATTCTGCGCTTCTCATCTGCAGGCAACAGGAAAACGCCAGCAGAAATTCTGCTTTTTTTCTATGATGAAGCCTCAACTCTGCAGTGAGATCCACATGGGTGGATTCTTGTATCTCTTCAGAGCCCCATTCATTTTAACAAACACTTCCACAGATTCACACAGAACTTTGTTCTTATAAAGCTGCTCTTGAAAAGGATAAGTCCAAAAGGAAGCCCGTGATCAAACACGGCATGGCAATACAGCAATAAATAAAAAGCAGCGAAGTTTCACAGACTACTAAACATGGGCCATCAGAGCTGGGAGGTATGTTACATGTTACAGATACCAGGCAAAGAACTGGGGAACAAAGGTTTGATTCTCAGAATACTTGGACAACTATTTAAAAAAAAAAAAATTCCATTAACTGCATCGTTTCTAAGTGGCCTCTTGTCATACTTGAGGCTGAAGTAGTTACTGAAGAAAGATCAGGGGTTAAGCCGCACACTGCACAATAGCACAAGACTTTAAAAGAAATAATAAAAAAAACCCCTTCATCCAATTTTTTTTTTCCAAATTAAATCAAGAACGTTCATAATTAGTTTTTACACCAGAGACATCTAGTGGGAAATGAAAGAACTGAAAGAGCCATAAGCTGCCTTCACCCTTTCATTAATATTTGCTCCCAAATGCAGGTCAAATAAATCTAACTCACAGTTTGAAATGAGTAGCTTTAAAACTGATGCATTACTTTCTGCTCGGATTTATGCCACCCATTTTGGATAATTACTCCCAATGCTTTTTCCCTATTGTATTCAAAGCTTCTTCATAAGAACGAAACGAAGTTGGGTTCCTTGAGATCTCTTCTGCTTTTAATAACTTTTCATTCCCCTCCCCATCCTCAAGGATTACTTCCACCTTTGCAACGTAAGGCTTGGTGCCGGCAGACACCTTGCACTCATTTACGTACGTGTTTTGTTCCCTCCTATGATAAATTGCATTGTCCAGGCACACGGTAAAAGACCATCCTGCCCTGCCTACGAGGCCCTGATCCCGTAAAAATGTGCTCGAGTTTATACACTGAATAAATTTACCGAGGCACACGTGTAAGCCTTACTCTCCCAAGATTTACGCGCATCACTAGGGTTACACACGGCGCATAAAGTTCAGCACGAACTGTTTAAGTCGTTATGAGACCGGGAACGAAACACGCCAAGGGTGAAAGGGAAAATAGATGGATGGAAAGGTGAATTAACATGCCCTGCGTCCTGGTAGTCACATCCACGTGGCACAACATGACTGAGGTAGCTCGAAGAACCTTGCTGTTACAAGGTTTTTAGCAGTTCGGTCCCACCAGGAAGCTACTCTGCTCAGACAATACACCTACTCAGCTAATTACCCTGAGCAAAGCATTGTGCCAACACAGCTCTGCAGCTTTTAGAAGCTAAAACACCTCTCACTGAACAGCATCACACTGTATTTTTCAAGAGTTCCCAGAGAAAGCCAGCAGGGACAGAACTGTATCTTCAGCTCTTCTACTTAAGGTTTTAGTTTTGGGGCTATTTTGCTACATCAATACAATTTGGAGGAAACCATTCTGCTGGAATCCACTGCAGGAGCGTGTCTGTGCCTTGGTGCAAGGCAACAAAATGAAAGGGAAGCACCAACCAACTTCCCTCAAAACATTTTGATGTAAAGAGAAATTATGGTAAGAAGTGGCCAACTGTAAGAAAATGCACCACATCTTCACACCTTACTCAGGGCACGCTGCTGCAAACAAGACAAGAAAAGGTGTCCTCAGGAGTTTTTTAGGCAAAGTACCCAAAGAAGTCCTTCCCTGCAGATCAGGCAGCAACACTGAGCCCTTCAAAACGATCCATTAGAGACTTCTGAGTTTCCAATTTCATCACAAACCAACATGGGAAATGTTCTCTGTTGTCCCTCCCTTTAGAGGTTTCACCAATATCGTACAGCGACGTAGTTAAATCACCTTCTTTCCACAAAAGGCAGTTGCTGTTCGTTAGTGTCTGGCTCTTCCATATGCAGAGGTCTAAGGCCAGATACCTGCTACCAACGGGTTACAAGCTGTATCTGGGGGTAACCATTGCATAACATCGCATCAGCCTAGCGCTTAACTTCCTCTTTCCTTATTTTCACCTCCCAGACACGTATAATTGCTTAGTTACAGCACTATTTTTATGAAAAGTGATTGTTCCCGAGATCTGTATCTGCTCACTTCGCTCTGCTCCAAAACACCCAGGACCCAGGTGTCTTCAATGAGAATCAGCCCCTGGTGCAGCTGCTGCTCTGCAGCACAGAAGGTGCAGGAGGGGGTGGGAAGACAAGATGGTCGCCTCAGTTCAGCTTACCTCAAACCCAGAGAAAGTAACGTGCCCTAATTTTCCTAGATCTCCTACTGAAACCCAAACCAGGCCTCTCCTCTTCCTCTTTTACAAACAACATACGCCACAGAAGCAAAAATATGCCCTTGAAGGCCTTCAAAGGTCCAATTCACATTTGAAATTCAGTCCGAGCCTAATGCTGTGTTTGGCTTTTTTCCTCCCTGACCAAACAGCCCAATGTCCTGCTGTCCTAATTGCCAGCACACTGAAATATGGGGAGAATCTAAAAGCAGACTTGGTGGCTTGCTCTGGAAGGAGACTGCTTCCAGCAGCAGAACCTGTGAACCCAAGGGGACTGTAACTGCAGTAAAATCACCGGAGCTGAGTCCAGGTACTACCAAGAGCTCTCCCCTAGCTTCTCATGGCTGTGGATAGTATCCCAGAGCCTTTCACACTGGAGTTTTCCCACTTTGTGGCTAGCAAAACTTCCCAGTTCCTCTACAACTTCCAAGATGGAAATAAGCCTGGCACACCTCAGTGAAACTCAGAGCAGGATAAGGGGAACCCTGCTACCAGAGCTGGCGGCCTTTCTTATTTCAGGCCTTATTTCGTCAGGAAAATCACTTCAAGGAACGGATTTCACCAAGAGCCACACCATTCACCTTCCAGCCCCACAGAGCAGAGTGGTTGTGGGGAAGAAGATGAGCATCATCACTAGGAGCTAAAACTAGAGCTTTCTCCACACACCGGCAACCACCATATCCCATTCACCAAGCACAAAGCAGGATTTGCTCCAGCTTCGGAGCGACCGTTTGTCCCCTACAGAGTCCCCCCCAACAACAGGAAGCGTCCAGCTTCTCCTCTCCTGCTTCCAGGTATCAAAGCTACGCTTGCTAGGCCACAGAAGTAGGGAAAAGCTAAATATAAAAAGTAATTTGAGGGGAAATTCCTCTCAGAGAACTTACCCTCTGCAAAGCCCAGTGTCAGCAGCCCCGGAGCTGAGGAGACTGTGATTAGGGGCGATGGGAGGCACCTGAGCCCAGCCTGCCCCAGCTGGGACTTCCTTCTGGCCTCGCCAGCCCCCTCCTCTAGCAATAGGGCAGCTTTGGCCCTGAAAAGCATCCCTGAGGCCATACACAAAATTCAAGCAGAAAAAAATGAGGTTTTTCCCCTGAATTTTAGCCTACCTGGAGTTATGTGTCCCTGCTCAGGGCAGGGGGGTTGGACTAGATGACCTTGGAAGGTCCCTTCTGCCCCGATGCATTCCATGATTCTATGGCCACCTCCGCTGTGAAAGGGGAAGTTAAAAACTTGGGCATTTTTTGAATGTTTTAGGTTCATCGCAGCTATTTAATCACTCCATCAGAGATCTCTGTGCATGTGTATACGTTTCTCTGCATGCGTTACACTTTGTTAAATCTGTCCGAAAGGGACAAAGTCAAAGATGTCCCAGCGCTCTTTATCCATGGTAACTGCTAAATCTTAGATTTAGCTTTTGTCAGCGGAGGTTTTCTGGTCTGAGGTATGGCTTTCTCTCAGCACATCACAGGACGTGCACACCCTTGGCAATCGTGAAGTTTGATTTCTCTACTTGTTTATTCCTTTGCTTCCCTTCAGCACATTCCGCAGGTAATTGTGAAGGGAAAACCTGTCCTCTCCCAGAATTAGAAGCTCTAGGATATTTGAAACACTATAAAGATAAAACAAGTACAAAAAATGTGTTTGCTTACTTCTCTGGAGAGATTAACTGAAGTCCTGCCACTAAAACAAACAAAAAACCCCATAAAGAATAAGAGGCTCCATGGAGGGGAGAGGAACATACACTTCATTCAGGCAGGCAGACTTGTTCCACCTGCTGAAGAGAGGAAATGAAATTAATTCCTCTTTGTTTGGTTTCTTCCCCCTTTACAGTAGAGGTAACGTCTTGTATTCCCTGTCCCCGCCTGCCGACAGCAGAGAACTACCCAGTTTCTAGGCTGGGTCATAGAAAAGCCTGTTTATGAGAAAAAAAACCAAGTTGTATGGCGATGGGAAGAAAGGGGAAACCCGAGAAAGACAGAGAGTGATATTAAGCACTTTGCTGAAGCTCAGCCTTGGCTGAAGCAGGTAAGATGCATGTGGCACTTGGGCTTAATCGTGAGTCAACCTGGCCATTTTCCACCGGCCGGTGGGACTCGCAGCTGCCCTGAATGAAAGCAGGAAATTGCATTTTTGCTATTTATAAACTGTGAGAGTGAAATAACATGAATACTGTACGCCTCTCCCGATCCCCATCTGTGGGGTTTTAAGTATCTTATAACCCCCAATAGAACGTGCTTCACAGATCTTATAAGGGCATTCTCATCGTGCCAAGCCATCACGCGGCTCAGTGTAATTGCACCGTTGTCTTCCGTTATATTAAGTTGGAGAAATTTACCTTTTGGGTCATAGCTCCTGCATGGCTCTAGCTAAAGTGGTTTGCTTTATTTCAAGTAGTAGGAGCCAGCGCTTTTGGGACAAGATGGCTGTTGGAGCTGCACTGACTTTGTCACCACGTGGCTCCTTGAACGACAGTCATAAAACCCTAGCAGGGCTACGAGCGTGTTTACAGGGTTTATTTTCTCCCGGGCTTACTCACTCTTTGTACCTTCACGTATATCAAAAGCGCAACAGAAGAACCAAGCAGAGAGTCTCAGGCGAAGCCAGCCTCCCGCAGCAAGGACTATCTCTAAATCAAGCCAGTTTCTAAGTAGCCTAACGCAAAAACATCTCAGAAAAAACCCTCTACCTGCTGCTCTTGTGGCAGCAAGGACCGTGTCTGCTTCCACTGCGAACATGGGGACACTCCACCAGCTAAAGATGAGGAACAAAAATCACTTTGCGCTGCAAACAAACCTTAAATTGGCTGGCTTTATAGTAAAATGTATACATGCAGATCCTGTGCCTTGCAAAGGGGGGTCTTGCTGCAAGCGAGACCCTTTGTAGCGTTTCTGTTCCCTGCCATTTCCCAGACGAGTCACCTCGGAGAGTTTACTATGAAGCACTAACTTCCCCCCGTACATTGTTCAAACAGATTACGGCTTGTAACATTTCCCCAAGTAGAGCACCGTTAACTAGAGACTCTGGTGCTGCACTACTTACCAGCTGGGAAAAAAAATTTTGTTTCTACTAGATATTGTGAAGTTCAGCTTTTCAGGGCAGGGAAATTCCCCCAGGGCTGAGAAGAGCTACAGCTGATGAGCACATCCATAAAAATAATCAAAAAGGCGCTCGTGATTGTACCAAGATAACGACAGGAAATACAAAGATTTTGTGCACTGAACACTCCAGTCTATTTAATCAAAATGCTTCTCCAAAGTGGCCTCCTAACTAGCGACTTGCTGTGGTGTTTTGGAGCCTCTGAGATAGGAACCCTCCTGTCACAGCTGTATTAAGCGATCAGCTCCATAACCCATCTCAGTCTCAAGTCTTTCCATGTCAGATTCCTTGTCTACAGGAGCCTTATCGAGACTCGGAGCAGTTGGGAAAGGGACATGCAGTTCCAGAGGAGCTAATGATTTCACAAGATCCCACAAAACGGGCAAAAGGGCTTTGCAAAGCAAGCGAGGAGACCACTTGTAAACTAAACTTGGGCTTTTCATAAACGGAGCGAAACGAGAGAAGGGGACAAAGGAAAGGAGTTACTAAAAGGTAACGTTTCATGGCACATGAAGTGTAAGTGAAACTCCTGATCAGTCCCAAGAGCGTCAGCGGATCTACCCACCATGGAGTCCTCTCCCAGCACTTGCTCACGAGCAAGAGCTCCTCAGAATTTCTGAAGAAATGGAGTAAGAGAAGCCTAAAGGTGTCTACAGTCTCTTTACCTTAGAAAAGGTGTAAATTCCACTATCTGGCAGCATCCAGTACGGCCACTTAGCAGAAAGACCCCAGAAAACCTTCATCCCAGGACTCTCCGAGGGCCATCGGGCTGTGGCTGAGCCTGCTTGATGCTCCTTTAACAGCTTAGATTAGGCTCCAAAAAGAAATGATTACCTCCCTTCCCCTAAACATCTATCCTTTCTTAATAAAAGATCCCAGGCATTGAATTTCAGACCCGGTGTTTTCAGGGATATACGGGTTATTTCCAAGCCGAGCTATTACCAGTGAATGCGGTGACATTAATATGAGTAAATGCAGGAAAAAGGATGAAATAAAACATATCCTATTGAAGGAAATGAGAGCTCCTTAAGAAAGAAAAACACACATAGGAAAGACGTGGGCATATCAGGATACAAATGGGACACTGGGGAGTGCCGGATTCCACAAGCATGATGTTATTGAAGTGTTTGATACCAGAGTAAGCACCTGCAGATATGAATTACATCCTTGTTCAGACCACTAACATCGGAGTACTGACATCTCAGGAAGTGCTTATGTTATATTTCAAATCCCACTGCCAACTGCATAAATATCAAATAAATCAATCATAGATATAAAAGACATTATCTGAAGGACTTTAAAAAGCTGAACAAGCCACCTCTCTTCTAAAAGTAGCACCACCCTTAAATCACTTGGGTTTTTTCTGTTGGTGGCACCTGAGCAGCAACAACATCAACGCTGTTGACCATCGGACTTCAGCTGCTTCACCTCTGCACGCGGAGATGGAATTGGTACGGAAACAGTTAAAACCAGGAACAGCTCGGCGGTTGCGTCAAAGGTTTTGAGCGCTGTAAACATACATTCCCTTGCCTTCAAGAGGTGGACATCTTATTTTAGACGTGTAGAAACGGAGGCACCAAGCTATGAAAGGACTTGTGCAATAGTGAGAGCGCTCTAGAATGTCACGGGCAGAACAAGCTCAGGACCAGGACTCCTCGTGACGTTGACTGGACCACGCGGTTTTATTTTCAGTGTGTTTTGAGAAGCTCTTCCTGACCACGGCAGATGATGCAATCTAGAAATGGAATGTTCTCGTGATAGAAAGACGTTCTGTCATCTGTGTGTATCAGGTTAAAAGACAAAAAACAGACAACAAACAGTTCATCTCTTTATAAAGACACCTGGTGATTGAAGTAGAAGTCTCTGTGTTGAGAAATTCAGCTTCTGTTTTTAATAATTTTTAAAATTGACTAATATCAAAACCTAAAAACAAATAAAAAGTATTAACAATTCCGTGCACTTCAATAAACTAAGATTTTACTTGTGTTTCAGAATTTTGGATGTTAAGAACACTTTGCAATTTAAGAGTTCCCCTGTAAGCTCTTATTAGATTAATTTGTTATTTTTCCTTGCTTGCCATGGGAGTCTTAATTACTATTGCTCCAAATACAGCGACCATCCATCTTAATCAAGCAGGGACTATTTGGCCATACTGCTAAATCATCCGGTGTAATCAGTTTGAAAAAGTTTGTTCTGCAGTGAAAAAATGGCTGAGAAAGGAAGCAAAAGTAAATATATCTTTTTACATTTTGTTAACAGCAGCAGGAAGATTAAGTGGCCCTTCTACTAAATATTCATAAGGGTCCAGAATTTTTAAGAAGTGTATCATGAGCCACATATTCTGGGAGACATGAAAAAAAAAACGTCTGCTGCAAAGGACAATTTCGAATTGGAGTTTGTGGATGAAAATAAAAGTGTCAGTAGAATCTAAGCTGCATTGCTGGTGCTAATTTCTCTCAAGCTCCAAAGAACACAAATTCTCCAAACCCAGGTAATTTGCAAGTGGGAACATTTGTGGGACTATTTTGCACGGAGTACAGAGGGAACAGCAGGAGAAGTTCTGGTCCAGCCTTCCAGTTGACTGTGCCGTGCAGATGACCGAGCTTTATTTTCAGAGCCACCAACCGTGCAGACCAGTAACAGGACTTGTCATCTGCTCCGGTGATGGCACGAGATTGCAGACCAAGCAGCCCATCTGCCGCAGCAGAGGCTTCAGAAGCACTGGGAATTGCCCACATCAGATGTCCACACTGCAACTGTGGTGGACATTTGTTCAGTGGTGGAGATGAAACATCTCAACAGCTGGACCTGTGGTCCAGAACCCTGAGGAACCAAGCGCTGCTCTGACAGTCATGCCCTGCAAGAGTGGATGCCCTCGTCTAGAACCCACTGCAGCCAACGTGAGGATTTCCACCCATTTCAACAGTTGCTCTCTTCTTACAGTCTCGCATTATCTGCTGTACCCTTGGTTACGGAATGATTTCATATCCTGGATGTAGCAGTAATAGGCAGAGTGTAATTAGTATTTAATATGATTACATAATTTAAATATATTTTGGCAGAAGTCTTTTTACATTCCTATGCCAATTTTCAGTCACCAATTTTAATGCCAGGCTCTCAGCAGCTGGATCAGCTTAATGGTCCTTCTTGTTATGAACAGTTCAAGTCTGCCTGCGATTTTTTCTTTAAAAAACAAAACAAACCAAAAACCACGAGCAAAAACCAAACCCAAACCCAACCAACCACCACTTTTCAGAAAGATTAGGTATCAAACAGGAATAGAGAAATCATCTGTAGGGCTTGACTTTCTCTTCAGCCTCTTGTGATTGTAGAATATCATACACTTTGAGTAAGAAAAACAAATTTTTACTCGGTTTTGTTATTTTAAGGAATGATTGAAGGTGCCAAACAAAAGATTTGGGATACAAAAATTCTCTCTTTGCCTGTCAAACAATTCTGGGACATTACAATATGGCTTTCTAAAAACACCAATGGGAAAACAGCTCAGAAGTATCACAGGAGGCTCCATGGTCCAAGTCAAGCCCTTCATGAACCACTAAGTGTCC
Source organism: Coracias cyanogaster (assembly GCA_033124195.1). Lineage (NCBI taxonomy): Eukaryota > Metazoa > Chordata > Aves > Coraciiformes > Coraciidae > Coracias > Coracias cyanogaster. Next base: position 17,102 of record JAVSBS010020370.1, on the reverse strand, counting down.
TGGCTCTGGGTCACGTCTGTCCAGGAAGTTATTCTTCTAAGTTTTATGACACTGGTATGTATTTTAATTTTATATCCCGCAAGGTCATTGTGTGAACTCATGATGAACAATTCAAAACCTTCCAAATCCACTGTGCACCTGCAATATGTTTTTAGGTCCTTAATTACCTACAAAACAAAACATGGACCTTTGTGAAATGGAAAGCTTATCAGCTTTCAAAGAGTAGTTCTGCAGAGTAGAACCACTATAATAAAAAAAATAATAAAATTGTTTGAGCCGCAGTACTATATTTAAAAGAGTGTATTTATCCTTGTTCTGAGATTTTCATTTCATACAGAAAACCATATCAAGTGCCTTCATCGTTGATGGGGAACCAGTCCGTACCCAAGAGGAAACGCAATACTGCTACAGCTCAGACGCCGTTCATATGGCTGCTGTCCCATTAATCCACCCAAATCCCTCCATCCCCTGCTCTTCTCAGAGGTTCCTCTCATTTTAATCCTCAAAAAACCCCCACTAAATTCAGAGTTTCCAAGGAAGCTTTCATAATTCAGATTTCATTAACAGTACGCCTACAAAACAAATGCACTTCTACGCAGCATTACTGTCAAAAATGAGATATTCCATCACCAGAGTTCAGTTCACAAGATACAAGAAGAGTGAGGAAAACTGTAATGACAAAAACAAAGAAGGTTCAAGTTTCCTTAAAAAAGTCTGACCCCCCCTTCCCTCTGTTCAGCTGCAGTAAGGTGAAAGGCTAAATGTGGACAGAATGGTAATATGTAAGCGGTTTCTAAGCTTTCTGGTGGGAATACTTAACAGCATAAGTATGTTTCCCCTGGAGACCCTCTCCACCATTTGGTCCAATTTCTTACTCCAAGAACTGAACCAATTCATGATGTAATGCTCCAGGGAAAACATTCCTCTCGAAAAAGAGTATCTTCCTAGGGAGAAGTTTGAAGAAAACATCTTAATATTGTTTAAACAGCTTTTGGCACGGCCGTACTCGTCGCGCTGCATTCAATACTGCAAGCAGAAGAAAAGCAGGCTAAAAATATGGCAATGGAAAGTTTTAGGATTTAGTTTAAGACTTCTCCTCAACTACCACCCCAAGTCCCCAGCCCTTGCTGATCCTTAGTGGAACGAGAAAAAAGACGTTTTCAGGAGCAGAGACTTTCTTTGCTAATAAAAGAGGAACAATTTAAGGCTTTGGCTATTCCGCGTGTCAGTATGAAACCGCGTGTTCAGTTCTGCCTACAGCCTTATCGTTCTCTGTAGCTCTTACACAAAGGTGCAGTTCCAAGGCACTTAACACCACAGACTAAGGCTTTTTGTGGCTCTGTTAAGAGGCACTATGCCAAGCATTAGGAAAATTTCCTGCTGGCAATGTTTTAATTTGCTTAACTCACATTATCTTGTGTACACATAGGTTCTCTGTGCTACCAACTGCTCCACTTCCCTTTTTGGATCCTCACTCATAATTTTGTGACTGGCAAGAATCGAACAGCGTGTTAAGCAAGAGGAGGAAGCACTGGGAAGGTGGAAGCAAG